>JADKLZ010005465.1:10133367-10143368 GCA_021533235.1 Biomphalaria straminea | reverse complement strand
AAAAAAAAAAAGAAATTCGATATATAATAGAGTAGGTGTTGTTGTTTATAATATAGTTTAGTAACCATTAATTCTTTATGTAAAGCTAAGGAATCATTCATTTAATATTTTTTTGTTGTAATTGCATGAGTACGAATGTCCTTAACCTTTCAGTCCACGTCTGCTTTCCGAGTGCCATGTCGCCTTCTTAACCTACGAAACTTCATAACCTTTCACCTTAATGTCCATATTTCAGCTCTGATATAATCTAGTAGATATACCCCCATGCAGAGGCGTCACTAGGATGGGTGTCACCCGGTGCGGTAAAATCAGGGTTTTCACCCCCCCCCCCCCCCAGCGTTTTACTTATTCTTCAAATAAAAAACTATCGTTGTTCAGTTGTTGTTTTTGCGCAATAATACAGTTCGTTGGTTGCTGCTACACAAAGTTTAAATGATTATCGATTATGTTTTTTTTTTCTCTTACATATTATCGTTAATCATGACATACATTAACATCTAAGATTTTTTTAATATATAGAAATTAAAAACCAACTGAGCATGCTTTCCTAAGTAAACATTAAACAGCTCTTAATGGAAACTTTTGAACATTATAATCACATTTAGTGGTAGTTTCATGAGAACAACTGATGAAAAATGCAACTTAATGAAAAGTATATTGATAGGTACACAAATTTTTTAAGAATTTTTTTAACATATAAAAGTTTACAATAACTTTAGAAAAAAAATATTTAAATCTCCTTTTCAGGATTTCAAATTAGAAAACTTATAAAAAAAACTTTAAACTTAATATATCTTGCGACTTCATTTTCAATGGACAGAATTGATTGATTTGATTTCAAAAAATAGTTGTTAATTAATGTTTTAATGAGAGAACGTTATTAGTTGATGTTTTAATGAGAAAACGTTGTTAGTTGATGTTTTAATGAGAGAACGTTATTAGTTGATGTTTTAATGAGAGAACGTTGTTAGTTGATGTTTTAATGAGAGAACGTTGTTAGTTGATGTTTTAATGAGAGAACGTTGTTAGTTAAATTTAGTTTTGCAAAGTTTCTTTTCACATGACGCCTTGTAAACATGCATTTGGCAAATAACAGTTAAAGGTTAAATTCAAAGGCTGGTAGAGATTCGTTGTCGTCTTTCAAAACTTTGCTGCATTCTAATATTCTAGTTTTAATATTTCTGTTCACATATCTTGCCCTCAGGCCCAATATAAAAGAGATTGATGCACTCAGTATTAACTTCTTGCTCTCTATTTGAATAGTAAATCTTAAGAATACTTTCCTGATATTTTCATATTGTTAAAACGTATTTTTCTTTTGCATTAACATGCAAGTTTGATTTGAGAAAAGTTATCTTAATAACATTATGAGCTAACTTTTCACATATTTCGTAGAGTAAATGTTTAAGTGCTCGAGCTTAGCCACCACTTTGAAAATAATTAACACTTTAATTTGAAGGTACTTATGTGTTTATTTTATTTTATTTTTTTTGAGTACATCTGCCAATAAGAAAGTCAAGCAATGAAAGTTATGCATGTATTCACAGACAGCTGGCAATCATATTTGTGCTGTATTTTCAGAGAGACGGCAAAGATTTTCGCCGTCACACCTTCATAAAAACGTTTTTTCATGGGTCTAACAGCAACACCATGAGCACACCAGCGAGTTGTTCATGACACGCTATCATTAATTATATTATCCTATCTATTAGTATTAGCGGCAAAGAAAGAAAACCCTTTTTCTAGAGAACCAAGAAAGTATAATTAGAAAATATTTTCCGATTAAGAATTTGGACCACATAGCTTAAGAAAACGGTGTACACATCCATTCAAGTTTCTTTTCTGTTCTTCATTTATTACTGCCTGGACTTCTTCATGAATCCTTGACATTGTAGCTGCATTACCATGTCCCTGAGCTCATCATATCGATACGTTAAGCCCATCTCTATTCAGTCGTTTTAAATTATCAGAACGGATACACCAGATTTGGCCCACATTAAGAGGAATATCCTACATTTCTATCTTACAACTTCAGAGATCTATGTTAGGTGTGCTGTAATACAAGATACCAGAGTACCTTGCAGCTTTTTATGTCTCTCATCTCTGATAAGAATATCCCTTAAGTGGTTTGCCGAAACATTTATATATATTTTTGGTACAAGCTTGGAAAGTAACTTTTTTTTTTCATCGCTAACTTGCGATCTTATAAGTTATTATTTCAGCACTGGCTCATATTTGAATAACATTTCCACTATCCCAAGAAAAAAAAATAATATTCAAGGAAAAGTCTTCTTCAGTTCGCCACCATATACCAACTTTTTCTTTGCTAGAAACAATGCGATAGTAAGCAATCCATAATACAAGATGTTCCTCTGTTTTTCCATCTATACGTCAATCATAGCAATGACATCCTTGTCAATTTTTTTGAAGCTAAGGCCCTGCTCCCAAAATGTTCCTTATTTGAAAGCCTGATAAATGTTCTTCAGTCTTCTCTCGAGTTTCTCGTTGTGGACATGTCCACTATTTATCAGGGAACAAAATCTTTCTATTGATGTTTTCCCATTTAGAATAATTTTATTAAACAATTTATAAGCTTTATGATTTTGCTTCTGTCACATTTTAAAGTTGGTATTTTTTAATTTTTTTAAAGTGCCTTTTTACACTTGGGTGTCACCTCTATCGGGTGTCACCCGGTGCGGACCGCACCCCCCGCACCTTCCTAGTGACGCCACTGCCCCCATGTGCTTATTTTCAGTCAATGAGGCTATTATTATTTGTCCTAAGCCATGACGCGTAACTGATCCATCCTCTCCTTAATTATAACTTCACCTTCATCACAGGAGTTTTAGACAGATGGTGCTCGTCCTTGAAAGGGAATTCATCTCTAGGTGACTGGTCATGGGCGTATCCAGGGAGTGTGTAAAATTGTGTGACTTTTTTTTTTCTTGGTTGTTATTTTGCTTAATTTTTTTTTATAACAAGTAAATTTTAATGTTGTTCTGTCACGATACTGTGACGCTGGGGATTTGTAATAATATTAACGATGACGATCTAGGATTCAACTGAGTAATGCTTTGACTATAAAATACAGGAAACTTTATTTAAATCCAACATAAGTACAGCTATTTACAAATAAATATTAATAAAACTTGTAGTTGAACAAAAGCATACTTCTTATGTAAAAATATTAGATCTACAAATGCGACTAACTCATAGCTGATTCCAAGTTCGACTGAGTAGACCTACGCTTTTTGCCCGCCTTTCGAAAATGTCCCTTTATTCAAACTAACCAATCAGATTTGAATCTAGACGTGTGCAAAGCACGTGGCTGAAATTCCTGGAACAAACTAAAAATAGCTGCCAGGTTATTCCCGAGGTACTGTTAAAAACCTAGATTTCATATTTGTATAAGTGTTCTTACTAACTTATGAAATACATAGATAAACCTAGAATTGAATAAGTGACATGTTCCAACGCTATATAAAAGACATGTGCTCTTTTTAGCTAATATCAAGCGTGCAGTACGAATGACGGGAAAATATGCCATCAGGTCCATAAGCTCGTTTTGAATCTTATATCCGAGGTACTGGTCTTTAGCCTCAGCGTTCTTAATTCGTCGAAGATGTACTATTACGGTAGACATTGTCAAACATCTCAACCACGCCTATAAGCTGACCGTTGTTCGATTCATAAAGTTTCTCTGTTCTCCAACGAAATGTGCAGTGTTTTTTTTTTTTTTTGTCAACGTAGCTTTTCATTTCTATTTTGTTTTAGCATGAAGTCATCCATTGCTCTAGCAATCACTGAGTACCGGCACCTAATCACTGAGTACTGGCACCTTTTTTTTTTTTTTACAAAAAATAAAAGCACTGCTTATAAGTATGGATAGCCGCATGGCCGAGCGGTTTGCGCGCTGGACTGTTGTTTAGTCGTCTCGATGGTCCCTGGTTCATACCTGCTCGACGCCCCCCCCCCCCTGTCGTCTCACTGGAGGTTTGGACTATGAAGTAGATTATCTTCAACTCTGAAGGAGCATCCAAAACATGTAAAACAGTATAACGACATTTACAGAAGCCTCTTGCTGTTGAATTTTAAACAAAATGTTTCAGTCGGAGCAGCTTTCCTTTGCCAATTGTCCTCCTGTAGCTATCGTGTCAAACAACTTACTAGGAAAAGAAAATAGTGTCTTCTTATCCTATCTTAGAGAATAAAGACACAGTTCAATGACTTTCGCAGATTTGACTTTCTAATGAAAAAAAAATATCTGCGTTTTTGTTCACTTAAACACAGGTTTTTACACGGCTACCCGATGTATATACACTGTAGCCTATTGGAAAGAATTGAATACGTCAATTTCAAACTTTTTGTTAATGCTGATTTGCGAAATAACCATACGAGTTAGGCCACAATACCAAACAAGGAATCGTTCTCACTAGTTCTCACACACCCTCGTCCCTTGTTCTCTATGGCGACGAAAGTAATAATATATTTACTTTACACGTACCGATCCTTAGTATAGTGCCACAGAACAGTACTGTATGACTCTTTATTTACGAAATATTCAATTTTCAATTGTTTCTTCGGGCTATTTTTTTTTTTTTTGGCTCTTTTTTTTATGTCACGGTGAACTGTTAATACAGTGATAGCTGCTTAGAATGTACAGGTCATAAGACGCTGTCTTTATCGAAATTGAACGGTATTTCGAAACCAAAAATGTCATGTTAAGAGCTTACATGATGATTGGTTGGTATCTTATACATATAAATGCCAGGAACTATTTAGCAACAAGCCCTAGTTTATGAGAAATGGTCTGGTTTTCAAAGCTTACGGTGCTAATGGAATATCTTGTCGGGCCAGCCCCCCCCCCCCCCAAAAAAAAAAGCGCGGGGCCTGGGGAGGTTGCCTCACTTGCTGCCCCCAAGGCCAATACTGGTCAGAGGAAGTAATTGGTCTAATAATGGCACTCCGAGGCAAGGCAGCAGAATTGTTGCTGACAGTGACGGACCAGGCAGACTACGATGTCATGGTTGAAGTAATGGAACTAGGATACGATCATACGGCGATGAACACTCACAGGAAGTGTTTAGAACACTATTGAAAAATCAACAGCAAAAGAGCGAAGAGACATTACAGGAATTAGCAGCAGAAATAGAGCTTCAGAATATTTATATGTATTGTAAATGATGCCTTCATACATGGGGTAGGAGATTCGGAACTTAAGAAAGCCATTCGTATAAGTGGTCAACGGAAAGCCAGCGATGCGCTTATCTAGGCTATGTCGTACGAGGCGGCCAGAGATTCTGCGATGGGTACACACTCTAACCGGTCGAAAGATGTGCCTGAGGAGGATCCTAAGAATCAGCTGCCAAAAACAGAGCAAGGTTTCTGTGCTAGAATTGTGACACCCCTGGCAAAGGAATTGTAGGCCTACCAGGATCTTTAGGGGACGTGGATGCCAGTCGCAAGAAGGTCGGGACGATAACTGGGAAAACTTGCGTCTGCCGGTTTCATAGAGCGGAGACTGGCAGCTCAGTATACGGAGGCTCCAAACATTGTTGTCCCTGTCACAGGTTTGGGAAGAAACAGAAACCTGAAGGTGGAACGAAAGATAGGCCTTGATTGTTGTAAGTTCCTATTGGACACTTGGGCATCTCGGTCGATAATTCGACCCGACTCTATTGGAGATTAGGGAAAAAAAAAACACAAGAGAACGGTTGAACACTGTCGAACTAATGTAGTGATTGGATAGGTCAGACTAAACTTCAAAACTGAAACCCAATCCAGTAGCGGTCTTAGGGGGTGGCAAGTGGGGCAGCCGCCCCAGGCCCCGCGCCTAAGGGGGGCCCCGCGCTGGGAGATTTTTTTGTTACCTTCAAAAACTAAATAAGTGATCATAAACAAGGGCTTGTTACTCAATATTTTTCCCAGTATATTTATTATACCAATTGCCATTTAAACTTTTAACTTACATTTCAATTTCAAAATACCGTTCAGTTTCGGTAAAAACAGCCTAGTTTAAGAGGCTATGATCGTTTAACAGTTCTCAATAAAAACACCTAAGTGGAAGCAACCAATCCTAATTGTTTATTTCGTATATAAATAGGGAAGTCTTATCTGGTTTTATTGGGAAAATGGGTAGGGATAAAGATTGAACTACTCTTTGCAGGACTTTGCATTATGAAAAATTGTATATGAAAGAGTCAATTATAACATTTGTAGTAACATAAATGCTAATTTTTAACAAATTGATTTTTTAATAAAAATTATCAGTGCTTTTTTTTTACCGTCACACCGGTACGGCGTACTTCACTTTTTAAATGTGGGGGGAAAGTATTAATGTTCTTGTAGTTTAGCGTTTATTATTAATTTATTGTAGTTAAAAGTTAGGCAATCCATCACTGAGTACCAGCACCTATTTTTTTTTAAGCACTGAAAATAACTAAACAATTATAAAGTGTATTCTCGACTTAAGATCTCGTAAACTAAAAAAGATAGTGAAAATCCGACACCATAATATTTTAGACCATTCAAAGTTCTGATGCACCGGCTACTTTTTTCTTTTCTGAAACCGAAAAATCTATTTTTTTTAAAATCACTTATGCAAGCAGTTTCTTTCAGAAAAATACATCACTTTTACAACTATTCACTATTAATTATAACAAACGTGGGAAGCTCTTTAATATAGGAGATTACTAGTTACCTTTTTTAAACGGGTTTATGCAAAAGGTTATATATATATATATATATATTTTTTTTTAATTATTGCTAAGTGTAAGTAAGTTCTGTAATACTAACTACTACATTTACACACCAAAAAAAAAAGATTACTTTTTTTAAGAGAAAAAATCTATTTAGTAAGTATATGAGTAGGACATAATTTAAAACAACAATTAAGAGGTAGTTTTTCATATTATAGCGTGTCATAATCTGGTAGGATACATAGACGTCGAACTTCACATTCACTTTCACTTATGTTTTGGTATGCCGGATCGCTGGGGCACCACACAAGTTCTGTCAACCTTCTTTCTCCGTTCTACTCTGTCATTTGTTTTTGATAGAATTTCATTCTTTTTGAAAATATTGAAACCTGCCTTTTTACCTGCCTGGGTTGACCATTTCGGGAGGCGAATTTTTGAGTTTGTGTTTCCACTCAAACTGTCTTTGTCACCTTGTTTTTTATAAATTATATTTTGTATAAACCCATGATACAGCCCTTCCGCAAAAGTCGGGTCTGCGAAAGTGATTAAACCACTGTACCTCCTATAGCACACTTTGTCCTTATAGAACGTCCCGTTGGCTTCAATTAGCAGAGTGAGAGAAGACATAGCATTACTAGTGTGCGAGTGTTTTCTTTTTTATTTGCATCTGTTAATGCAGAACAATTCAAATACAGTATATAATGTGCTTTAGTGGCCAATAGCAAACCAGCAGTAACTACGTAATGTTATATGTTTTGTTACAAAAATAAGGTCCACAGCTTTGAGGTGGACTTACTGTATTGTTATTGTTACAGCTTTAGAGACAAATTAGCCGTTAGCGAGATGAGGTACGATATATATATATATATATATATATATATATATATATATATATATATATATATATATATATATATATATTTAGTCTACCTTTACGGCTAGGGGCCCCGCACATGACGCTCGCCCAGGGCCCCGCGCACTGCTAGGGCCGCCCCTGCCCAATCCTTCAGTCATGAGTTTCTGATCATCAATGTGTCCAACGAGTTTGGATTTTATGGAAGCATTCGGGTTGTCTTTAAAGGTAGCCGTATTCTAAAAATAAAGTGGTACGACAAAGTAGAAAATACCAAAACTGTGGGAAATCAGTTGGCAAAAAAATATCGAGATGTAGATCTTGGAGAGGAAGTGGAGATGGATTGGTCACACCCTTAGAAATGATACCAGCAACAGAGCTAGGCATGCCTTAGAGTGGAACCCCCAGGGAACAAGACGTAGAGGAAGACCAAAAACGAACATGGCAAAGCAGTATTCTGGAGGAAGCCGAGAGAACCGGAAACTCTATCATACACTAACTCTATGATCTATCTACACATTAATTTAAATCATTGAATCACTACCTAAATGTAGATTCTAGATTTAGTCTAGATCTACTCTAATCTAGACTAGATCTCTGCAATTACATTTTAATTCACTGATTTAGATCCAGATCTATTATCTAGTGAATTCTAATGATTTTATAAATGATTATTAGGATTTCTAGATCTGTTAATACAGATTACAGTGATAGGGCATATGAGTGTTTCTCCAGTACTGGGGACATATTGGTATTGGTTCACTAAAAAGTCTATAACTCAAAAACTTCTGATTAAAATGTCACAATTTTTTTTTCATTGCACATAGAAATGGTTTATTTATAAATTGTGATATTTTGAGCTTGAAAGGTGAATAGTGGAATTTTAAAATTGTAGAAAATGTGTGAAATAGTGCACAAAATGGCCTCTTTTGATGTAACACGGAATACCTGGCTTAGGTTGAAGTAATATTCTACTAAAAGCAAGGATTATTGAAGAGACATTTTTGTTGAAATAGGTTAACAATATAATGATATTGCATTAACAATATCTTTTTAGTTTATATTTACTTTGGTATTACTTAGGTGTCGCCGTAAAAAATGTGTCACAGGTGCATCACATGGTGTCCCATTAAATTTGAAATTTTAAAGCTTTATCAATTGTAAACAAAGTAAAGGATTCTGCTCCCAATTGTGTTTCTGTTACTAAAAGCATCAATGATTAATTTACACAGTGCAATTTTTCTTTAAAACTGTAAAATTTTAAAAAAAAATTTGCAAAATAGGTCTTGGTGTCCAAGGTGATGCACCTCTGCACCGCTTGACAAAAGGACAATATTTTTTTAAACAAAGTTATTAATGTGATGGGAATTACTTCATTGTATCTCTGATACTGCTTAGTACAAAATTAGGTCCATTTTCTTGGGAAAAGGCTACACAGTAATTAACAGGAGACATTAATAGACATGGTGTCCCACATTTTTTCACCGTAGCACCCGAAACACTGCATATTGAATCATACCAGAAAATCTCAGAGGTTAAGATATAAGTAGTTTTCTCACTAAAATTTTGAATTATAATAAGAATTAAGCTTATTATTCTTAAGTTTGATCTTAAATACTTGTATACTATTTTTTTTTATCTAAGTTAATGTAAATCTTATTGTTTTATCATTGTTTGAGGTGCATCATGGGACACCGAACAAGTCTTGTTCTAGATATAGGTCAAATTTAGATTTAAATCTACTCTATATTTCAATTTATATGTAAATCTTATTTTAAATCTTGTTCATGGTGCATTGAAAGTCAGAAAGCTGCACCTTTTAGTCTATGATTAGGTCATGTTTGAGGCAGTTATGTCTAATGTCTTTTTAAAGAATTGTTGAACACACACACACAAAGGCCTAATACATAAATTTGTGGTGATAGAAACCTATTTTGTGAATCAATAATACAAGAATAATTGGTAATGTATTTAGAGACTTTAATTTTTTTCATATTACAGCATGTATTAACAGAAAAAAACAATATATTTCATATTGGTGTCCCGTTGTAGCACCCGCAACATCTTATAATATAATAATAATATTATAATAAATGCTTGAATTATCATTGAGATATTGCAGCAAATAACAGCCTATATATTTAGCTATAATGCAAATATAGCATAAATTCTATTTTCTTATAAAAAATCTTATTTAAAAAAACTTTTACCAGTAGTGTCACAGGTGCTACGGTGTCCCATTTTTTAAATTGAGCGCAAACATAACCTAAGTGCTCAAAAACTTAAATTTCTCTACCTAGCTGCTTAATACAATAGAAACATTCAAATTATACTAAAAAAGCAAGCAAATAAGCAGTTAGTTGTACTTTAATCATCAAAGGTGTCCCAGTGATGCACCTGAAATGCTAAAGTGGGTACCCCCGTTTGCCAGCTATGCCTAGGAAATGTAC
>JADKLZ010005465.1:10096282-10109200 GCA_021533235.1 Biomphalaria straminea | reverse complement strand
TAAGTTTCTTGGTCTAGTACTAAGTTTCTTGGTCTAGTACTAAGTTTATTGGTCTAACAAAAGTCTTCATTTTCTACCTAATCACAAGCGAGAGCCTTCAAATTTAAATAAAAAGTTAACAGAGATCATGGCTTTTGCAATCCCGGGATGACCAATGACATATGCAGAACATGGGTTTTAATAAAGGGCACTTAAGTTCAAGATAGATGGCGCTAGTTATCTAGTACTTTGGCGCTATTACTTAATACAGTGGGCAATAATAGGGCATAGTTAATTAGGGGTTGGAATGCAAATGCTGAAGACAATAGGCTTTTATGCATTTGGAAAACAAAACTTGGAAGTTGAATACATGGCAATCTCATGCTAAAGTGAATCAGTGTGCTGTTTTGATTTTTTAGCGCCTTGTTGACATTCTTTAATTAATGATATACAGTAAAACGAGGCAATGTGGAGAAATGTGGGACTATATGAGGCAACCAAAAGAAAAACGTAAGGATGTGTAAAAGGAAGATTGGGAAATATTTCGAAATAAATAAACAACAATATTGACTTTAGTGAAAGGTGGGGTTTTTTTTTCAACTAAATAGTAATACAATAACAAAGTGAGTTTGTGTTTTTATAGAAACTCATGGTGAGCCATGCAGGTCAAAAGTGAGGTTTCGATATTTTTATAGCGAGTGCATAATTATACTACAACAACGTTATTCGTTATTGACAGATTAAGTAGCTTACAATACAAGCAATTAGTAATCATACATATAATTATTAAATAATAATTAATAAATTAATCATACAATTGATTTGACGTATTATACAAACTTTAATAGAAGTGTTAAAAAAATATTTTTACCTTTTTTTCTGTGGTTCCAATTGTGATTCAATTATTAATAAATATTCTATAGACTAAATCTCTTAAGTATTGGTTTAAAAAAAAGGTTACTATTTCTATATCCAATGACGAAAAGCAATTGGAATAGTTCCTATAATCCATTAAAAGCAGGAAAATAGTTTGACTTTGTTAAATAGGGATCAGCGTCGTAGCAGGCTTTGCCAGGGTTGACTCCTGACATTTCTTTGGGTTCATCGGAAACTGACGTGTGGGCAACATCTTTATTATTTAAGGGGACTAAACACAACACATTTAGCCATATAGGCCAGGGGTGGGCAAATTACGTCCCGCGGGCCACATGCGGCTCGCCGAGGTGTTTTATGCGGCCCGCGAAAACCTAAATAAATCATTGTAAATATCTAGAGACATTATTGAAACTTTTGATTCTTATCATTTGTAATAAAGAGGCTAAAGGAACATTGTCTCCAAACGTCTTTCAAAAGAATTTAAAAAAAAAACAAAAAAAAAACGAAGATTATAGTCAATAGCAATACTATATAAATTCATTAAAAGACATAAGTCCTGGCCAGTATTTATTCAATGCTATGGAGAACTGTGTTGAAAGAGTTGGGTTGGCTTGTACAAGATGGCAAGGGTAACAACTGATGGAGCTTTGACTGAGAAAAAACAACTTTTTAAATTAAGTTAAATAAAGAAAATATCCCAACCATAAACTAGTAACTGGAAAGTTAACACATAGCTACATTAAATTCACAGTACCGTGTTGGGACTATACACAAGTGTTTTCTATGCTCAGGGGCCGTCCCTAGGTACAGTCAAAGTATGTTGGTGCTAACTGCTGAGGTCCATGATTGTTAAATGGCTCACAGGAACCATAGTTTGATATTTCAGAAAAGGAATAGCGAAACGTGTACTCAATGTTATTGTTCGAAGTACATTAGGTCTCTATTAAATTGCAAAATTGTATATTTTTTCCCCTTTATTTTGTATATTCTTATTTTATTCGGGGCCATCAAATTCACTTCGCCTATAGCCTCCATTTCTAAAAAGACCTGTGCCGACTGTCAGTTCTGAAAAGTACGTGAAGATTTGGAATTAAAACATTCTGATGTTTGGTAAAACAGTTGTACTCACTGGCCAATTATTAGATCAATGTGGAATGTAAAGGAAGAAAGTGTTAGGTTGATTGATTGACATTGACTGTGACCCTTTACTAATATGCCTAGTGAAGAGTTGAAGACAAACTTTATGTTTATTTATCATCGGAAGCACTGTAATTTGTTTGTACATGAGATGCATGTGCATCTTAAATCTTTTCAAACAAAGCACACATATATATATATATATATATATATATATATATATATATATATATATATATATATATATATATGTGTGTGTGTGTGTGTGTGTGCGGCCCGTCTAGTTCCCAAATTTCATTAATGCGGCCCTCGGTTGAAAAAGGTTGCCCACCCCTGATATAGGCGAATACTGAAGAATTAGTTTCCCTTGCTGATATCAAACAAAATAATGTATTGCCAGTAATTGGTTACTTTTTTAAATTATTGAATCATGTTTCAGTCATGCCTATGAATTAACTGTGATAATTTATAACTTGATCCGAGAATGGGTGTGGGAGAAATAACGTGTTTCCACTTTTACCAGACTGACAGATAGAATGAATTGATATAAGCTTCTAAAAATGCCTAAGTTAGCTAAACAAAGCATTCGTGAATTGATATGAGCTTGTAAAAATGCCCAAGTTAGCTTAACAAAGCATTCATATTTTTGAATGGAATTTATTTCTTTTTTTTTCCACAGAAGTCTTCTATGTGTAGCGTGCAGAAAATTCTCTTTCAGCTCTATCAGACCTTGTCATCTATGGGATTGATGATGGGGTCGACGATGGGGTCGATGATGACGTAGATAATGTAAAATTCATTTTCTTTGGCTGACCATTTGCGAGCGTATCGTATTAAAAGGACAAAGATTTACCGCCAGTGGCGTAGTGGTGAAACGCTTGGATTTTGAGGAAGGAGCCTTGAGTTTGAATCCTGCTGAAGATTGAAATCTCAACCTTCCATACTTTTATGTCTCTTTGAGGCCACCCAACTGAAATAAGTCATTGACATTAACAAATAGGTGTAATAATCTAACATGTCGCAAATAAATGCATCATGATGTCCACAGCTAAAACTAGAAGAGAGGTAACTCTGCCACAGACAAATGTTACGAAAGCTTAGTTGAAAATAATATTTTTGTTAAAGAATACTGTCCCCTGAACACATATAAACCCTTGGTGAAGAAATTAGACCCAGTAGATGTCTAGAAGACATCTTATTTCTTCCTTCCTGATATCAGGTGACATTAAATCGATATCAGACATTTAAAATTCGTTCCTGGAAAAGTTGGCTAAACAAATATTAGAAAGAAACTCTAAAAATATAAGATATTTTGTCTTCGGTAAGCATGCATAATTCTTTTTTACTTTTGCTTATGAAATGATTCTCGCAAAAACTAGTATAATGAATGCGGATCTATCTTTTAAATAGTTCCAACCGTATCACAGGAGGGAACATAATGAACAATGATCTATTGGGATTCCGATGAAATAATGACAATTAAAAATAATTGTTTAAGATGATTATTCAATTTCAATTAAGGTTGACACACTTTGTCATTAGTGCATCTACGATAAAGAAATGCCCTTGAACCTTAGTGAACTGATCACTCCATATGCCCAACTGAGAGCCTTGCGCTCCGTGGTTTCAAAGCTTCTAGTCATGCCACGTTTCTCCTCCAAAGTTACAGCCTGCGGGCTTTTTCAGTACACGGACCAAAGGTTTGGAACTCACTCTCCATTGAGCTTAGAATTTTTATATTACTTCTTGCTTTCATATTTGATTAACAACCTGACATGATCTTTGCAGTCCGCCAACTCCAGGAGAAATGTAGAGAGCAGCATTCGAATCTCTATTGCTGTATTCATAGATTTGACTAATGCTTTTGATAACGTTAGTTATGAAGGCCTTTGACAAATCATGTCCAAAAAAGCTGCTCGGATAAAATCATACAGTTGTTTCGCCAATTTCATGATGCCATGCAAGCAATAGTCCATGTTAACGGAAACTACTTCAAGCTTTTTCCTGTCTCAAATGACGTGATGCTGTGTGCTAACTCCAACGCTTTTCAGCATAATGTTCACCGCTTTGCTCAAAGGTGCCTTTCGCACAGAAAGCCTTGAAGTTGGTATATGATATCGCACGGAGAAAAGTTTATTCAATGCCCAAAGACTTAACGCAAGGACCCAAAAAAATATGACTGCATTACAGACCTGCTATTCGCAAATGACTGTGACCTAAATGCCTCAAACGAAGAAGACCTTCACAAGAGCCTCTTCCCCAATACCTGTAAAAATTTTGGCCTTACCATAAATGTAAAATAGACATAAGTGCTGCATCAGCCTTCTCCAGATAAACCTGTCACAGAACCGTGTGAATAGTCTAAGAGCTGAGCCGAAGGCTCTTCGAGCTCTAAGTTTGAAAAAAAACCTGTCTGCATCCGTCCGAGAACAAACACAAACAGTAAAAAAAACAAAACCTGCGGACCACAGGCCTGTCTGGGAGCGACCCGAGTCAATGCTTATAGAGCATTGCTGTTTCCAATACCACTCGGTGGCACCGGGGGCCTCCACCATCTACCTTCGTTGTACCAAGCTAACTGTGCGGAAACCGCCATTGATGAGACGGTCCCTTGAGGAACAGCGCATGGATTTGTGACTGGTTTGTGGGAGCTTTCTTACAAATCCGCACCGTGAAGGGGCAGACTCTCGTCCGCCCATGGGCACTCCCACGGGAATCATATTTGTTACCCTTTCGCCTAGCCACTTCCTCTAGTGAGCCGTTTCCACGGGAGCGCCACGTTGAGGCAGGATAACGTGCTCTCGTGTCACAGAACCAGACATTTTTATAGATGGCCAGAAACTAGCAAAGTTAAATATTGACATTCACGGCTGGGAAGCACTAGCTCTCGATTGCTCCTTATGGCGTGAAGTTGTGAGTGTCGGAGCCACGAGATATGAAGCTAGAAGAGTGGTCAGCGTTAAAGAGCGCCGAACCAACAACAACAAAAAAAAAAACTGAGAGAAGAAGCAGGCCTCAGAGCAACTGACCAAGCCTACACTTGCCACGTACGCGGCCGGCTTTTTAAAGCAAAGATTGGACTTTACAGTCATAGGATATGAGAAATGTGCACATTTTCGATCACAAAGGAAGGAGGAGCTATATATCTGATTTGCAACCTGACTGGTAGAGATGCATTCAAAATAAGGATTAAATTGGGTGACGACGAACATATACGAATGCAGAAAGAATAAACTATTAACATGAGACCAAAGAAAGTGAGCAGAATGAACCACCAGCCCAAAAAAAAAAAAACGAGAATAGTAAAAAACGAAAATACTTTTTTTTTAGGAAGCACTTCTGACACCAAAACGAATCCACTTTACTATATAAAATACAACAATAATCAGAACCAATTGACTTAATTTTAAGGCGGCCCACTGTTATTTGCTTTTTGCACATTTATGCATTGTTCCTTACAAAATATGAATAAAAAAATAATTAATTAATTTGTGGTAATAAATTTTGGTGATATTGAAAAAGAAAAATAAATTTTACAGTATTAAGATATATGGTTGTAAATGTTGATTTCTTCCCCTAAGGTAAGATTTGTTTTTAAAAACAAAGTATTTATCATATTTTGCTTCTTTGATTAATTAGTATGCCGCCGACATTTGAAAGCCTTGAGACCCTACTTCCGGGTACTTAACCAATCAATAGCGGGAAACATGACGAAGAAGGTCATGATGACGACCTTAGCTACAGGCGACTTGTTCATCCAGTAGAGTCATTCCTCCCTCCCCCGTGTCTCCTGCTGTAGAACCAGGTCAACTGGGTGTAGAATTTCCAAGTCACCTAACCTCCTTTCACTGAAGAGAAAACAACAGCTTCCAAGAAAACAAACTAGAGAAAAACAAATCAACAAAACGTGATCATTAGAGCGTAGGCAGTAGGTGGGAAGTTAGTAAAGGTGAAAAGATTGCATAATGAGCAATTTCCTTGTCTTAGAAATCAGTTACCAAATTATGTGTTGACGTGTTTGTTTTAACGTTCAATGACTTATTATTTGTAAAAGTCAAATAGTTTTACGTAATATATTCTTTCCCAACAATAATAATAATATCCCACAATAGAAGAAAAATTGAAAAAAAAAAATTAAATCCTTAGCTCACATATTAACCTTAGATATTTAGCAACTATAGAAGTTATCTAAAATAACAATATACCCTGTCGTTACGCAGATACATTCGAGGTCTTAAACATCCTCAAGAAGATTCTCGTTGCCAGTCAGAGGGCGTTACTGCTATAGACCTAACATATCTTCAGAAAATCATTCAATGCTATATTGAATTTTGCTTCTATATGACGAAAATTGACCCTGCCAGTATTAGTGAATAAATAGTATTTACATTCTATAATAACAATAATAAATGTCAGTTTCACACTTACAAATCGATCAGCGGGAAACGCATATCAGGATTTGAACCTTTAACCCATCTGTTTGAGAGTACAAGATTCGTGCACTATATATACTTGAGTTACGAAGATGATTGCAGGACCTAGACTGTAGCCCAGAGCTTGCTATTATTTTGGACAGGAACTTGCACTATGACCTGTCTCCTAGCTGGAAAGCAAGCATATAGGAAACGATAGAAACACGAGGAATAATTCAATTAAACAATACTACAAAGAAGTCACAGAGACAGGTCAAAGGTCAATATTACTTTCCCTTAAAAATGCAGCAAACTAAGAGAAAATTATCGTCACACCCATATCGAAGCCAGCCAATATAACCCAGGAATCTACAACTGCGCTGTCTCGCATCAGCACATAGGGTATTGGCCAGACTTTACCCCTCACTCTACGATTTTGGCCGGCCAAAGTAGCATTTACTATTTAAATTTTCAGAATATCGCATATCGGTCGGCCCATTAGCAAAATGACCACACTCTGGGCTTAGGCCGTAATATATTCTCTGATGCAGGACGACCTGCTTATCGACCTCCACTTTTAAAGTTTTTGTCATTTTACAGGACATCTTTTAGTATAGTTCTGATTCGGTCCGTGTCCTCAATATAGTTTGATCTTAAATAACTGTAAGAATTATCTAAAGCCAACTCTTCAATACCTTGGAATCTTAAAACATGAAGACAATAGTATTGCAAAATCCACGAGTTATTGCTTTAGCCAATAGTATTGTTTTCAAAACATTTCAAAAATTAAACTATTAAATATTTCAACATTTCAGGTCTGAAGGAATAGTGTAATCAGGTAAATGCATGTAGGCCTAAGGCCGAGTTAGAACCAGAATACATTTCCTTTTAGTATAGTTCTTATTCGGTCCGTGTCCTCAATATAGTTACATCCTAAATAACTGTAAGAATTATCCTGTGCCAATGGATGTAATGTATAGTATTAGTTTTTGGTACAGGTTTAACAGCTCTTATATGCTCAAGCCAATGCTTGTATATGACAATAAAAGTTTATTGTCCACAAAGGGCAAAATGTCTGACTCTATCCCCAAAGTGACCTCCAAATTGCTTGTCAACAACTTCAGAATGTGACTTTCTTTAATGTTCAATTGTCAGGTCATTATTTATTTAAATTGATATATAATTTTTGAGTAAAGATATACACAAACTAATTGGTTTTTAGAGTATCGCCTTAATGAATGTATCCTTATACCATAGTCCCCTTGTCTCTGGCACATTTTGTGTTGCTTTTGTTAAAGTGTCCGGTCGCTAAGGAATCCTAGTCTCTTGGAAGAGTGAGCTGCAGCTCAACAAAGAATGAGTGCCGGTAGAAGAGACAAATAACAAAGAAAAAAGCGAGGAAGAACAACTACAATAACAAGACATAAACAGACTAATTAGCTCCCCTTCACAGCTTGTTTGTTATAGCGAATGTATCATCTTTTGCTCTCCTCATGATTTCATCATTGACATCCTTTTCGCCCATCTCGCTCTCTCTCTCTTCCAACTCCCCACTAGCCCTCCATTGCAGCCAACACTGCTCCCTTCCCCCCTCTTCTCAATGAAACCAGGCTAATCGATCCGCCTGTCAAGGTCACCATCATGACGTCAGCATGTGGATCCAAGCATCTGAAAAAAAAAAAAAGCCAAACAAGATTGTCTGTTCCAGACGACCGCCCCCTCCCCTCCCTCACATTATGTTGGTCGCTACCTACATTGCGGAAGAGGATGGGAGGCAGAAATCAAGTGGGAGTTAAAAATAAAAAAATAAAATAATTATCTCACGTGTTCTATCTTCTAAAGCCAACTCTTTCTATTCGATACCTTGGAATCTTAAAACATGAAGACAATAGTATTGCAAAATCCACGAGTTATTGCTTTAGCCAATAGTATTGTATTCAAAACATTTCAAAAATTAAAACTATTAAATATTTCAACATTTCAAGTCTGAAGGAATAGTGTAATCAGGAAAATGAATGTAGGCCTAAGGCCGGGTTAGAAGCAGGCTACATTTCCTCCATATATCTCAACCGAGCTAAGCGATTGGATAAGGTTATGTTGCAATCATTTTATAAACACAAAATGTATAGCTGACGTAGTTTTGTACCTTTCCTTGCACCTGAAAATGTAAATCAGTGTTACTAATGTGAGATTGAATGTTTCATGAAATACAAGCGTTGAACCAATAATTATACCACATTATGATTTATAGTTATGTTGCTATAATAATAATAATACTGATCACCTGCTGTACTGGGATAGGCCTATCTTGACCGACAAAACGGTAGATTTTAATCGCCCTGATCTGTTGCTTATCGATAAAAAAAGAAAAAGCCGCTGTCATGATTGGCATTGCCGTACCACTATCTCATAACTTAAGAAAAACTGAGCTGGAAAAATAGCGAAAGTATGTGAACCTAGGCTTGGAGATTAAGCGTTTATGGAAGTTATCTAAAATAATAATATACCCCATTGTCATATCAACCGAGGGGATAATAACAACTGACCTCACAGATACCTTCAAGGCTCTGGGCATTCCTAGGAACATTCTCGTCGCCTGTCATAGGGCGGTACAGTTGCAGACCTGCCACATCACCAGAAAATTCCTCAGTGGAAACTGATAAAGGGAATACGATGAATTTTGTCTCCCTTTAACGAAACTCGACCATGGCTCCGCCAGAGAAAGAATACTCGTTCTTTTCTAACATAATAATAATTTTATTTATAAAGCGCTCAAGGCGCTGCAAAACATTACAAACACAAACATATGACATAACAAACCAATCTAAAAAAAAGTTCTTATCGAATACAAATTGTTATCTGTCAAACCACAATCCCCGGCGACACAAGACTTCTCTCCTAACAGCTAGCGACATCTAACAACACCACGAGAACAGATCGTGACGTCAAGCACTAGAGAGAGAGGCTTGTGACACTCATCATGGCCCAAGAGTTTGGACAGGAACTAAAGGAAAGATCACTCTTTTATTTCTGCAAGTCGGACTAGAGTTATCCTACAAAAAGAGGGGGGTGGGAGAACAAGCAGTATTCACCACTTAACAGTTGTGACCAAGAAGTCATGGAAAGATCACTTTTTAATTTTTACCCCACGTAGTTTTAGAGGGCGAAAAAAAAGGAGGGGCTAAACAACAATCTATTCTGTATTCACTCCTCACTAAATAGCAGAGCCGGACTCAACTGTTGTGGGGCTCTATGCGAAACGGGTTTCGCGGGGCCAAGTTTGGGTAGGGATACGGATAATAACTGAAAATTAAGAGTTTGTATTAGAAAAATTCGTCTTTGCATTTTATTCATTCTTTACTACGTACATAACTATTTTACTAGCCTTGCGTGTAGCGAAGTCATACAGTATATCATAAAAAATTTATTTCCTACATACAATTACCAAATGTTTAAATCTATTTACGAGAATTGTTGACCTCAAGTAATTCTTCATTAATAGAGGCGCGAGAAGCTTCTTTCACCAGATTCCACAATTACGGGTATTGCATAATGCCGTTGTTTTTTTTTTTTATCGCGCTTAGGATTGGCATTTTCCATATTGAATGACACCCAAAAACGACAATTTTCGTCTATATATTTCAGGATTTTTTTTCTTAAGTTTTCAAAAGATTTTAATATTACCCAGAGGTTTCCATGACTTTTTCGTATATTTTGCAATTTCAGGAGATTTCAAGGACCTCCTGGTGAATTGACAAGAGGCCTCGCGAAATCTGTTGTAAGTTATGAAATGGTTTAATTTAATAATTTATACACCTAGAATTAGCGCGGGTCCTATGAAAGTGAGGGTCCCACTGCGGTCGCATAGGTTTGCAGTGGCGTAAGGCAGGCCCTGCAAAATAGCGCCGTATGCTACGCCGTCGGTCGACTAGTTTAATATAACACTGTAGAGGTAAACAAAAAATGTCTGAGATGAATGGGTAACAAAACATTTCCTAGCTATGAGATAATCGTGAACAGGCCACATGTGAACTTAAACTCAAAGTTTAATTAAAATCCGACAATGACCTGTACCCAACTTAACACTTCCTGAGCTCTCGTCACAAAAAGGTGGAAAAATCAATCTTAGATTACGTGATCATTGTACTTTCCACGATCATTAGGTTTAGATTTTGTTTTTGAAAAATGGACACAATACATAGGTCAGTGACATCAACGTAGACTTTTGTATTATTCAACAAGAAACACACTGACATTTCATCTGATATTAAGTGTCTGTGTGTGTGTCTGTGTCTGTGTGTCTGTGTGTGTCTGTGTTTGTGTGTCTGTGTGTGTGTCTGTGTGTGTCTGTGTCTGTGAGTGTGTCTGTGTGTGTCTGTGTGTGTCTGTGTGTGTGTCTGTGTGTGTGTGTCTGTGTGTGTGCGCGCGCTGATAGGAGGAGGGGGAAGGGGGAGAAGAAGATAATGCTTCAGCGACGACAAAAGAAAGTAGCATGTGGTCAGTATTGAGTGTGTTCCAGACCTAAGAAAGTAGCATGTGGTCAGTATTGAGTGTGTTCCAGACATAAGAAAGTAGCATGTGGTCAGTATTGAGTGTGTTCCAGACCTAAGAAAGTAGCATGTGGTCAGTATTGAGTGTGTTCCAGACCTAAGAAAGTAGCATGTGGTCAGTATTGAGTGTGTTCCAGACATAAGAAAGTAGCATGTGTTCAGTATTGAGTGTGTTCCAGACATAAGAATGTAGCATGTGGTCAGTATTGAGTGTGTTCCAGACATAAGAAAGTAGCATGTGGTCAGTATTGAGTGTGTTCCAGACATAAGAAAGTAGCATGTGGTCAGTATTGAGTGTGTTCCAGACAGCTAATCCAAGTACACATAGATGCACTCTTCAAATCTTTTTTATATATAAAAAAATTAAACACAATGTTTATGACAAATATCTGCAGACTTTCAATGTTAGTTTCGAAATATACAGAATCGAAATGAAGTCACAAGATGTTGAGTATCTCTGTTAGGAAATGTACGAGTTTGTGTTTCTATGGTGACAGCCGGAAGCGGTTAGCCATTGGTTGTGAATGAAACAATGAATAAATGTAGCGTTGTCGTAATTTTGGTTTTAGTTAGGGGGGACGACTCCAGAACGTGAGACTGAAAGGTTGTGTTATTGTAGTGAGATAGATTTTGTTATTATTTCTAAAAAGTCTACTACATTTATTTGACTTGATCACAAGCTGATTTTGTCAATATTATAAATAAGGTTTGTTCACAAAAAGAAGTTATTCAAGTTATTTGAAGTTTTATTAGTTGAAATACATTAAGTCTACAACGGTTTAATTGTCTACCAGCAGTTCGGTGCTACTTGTCAGCAACCAGTAACAACTAGATCTATCTCTCAACGAAAGTAAAGTCTATTTGTTCTTGCCATTTTATTTGTACGCGACTTCCGATTCCAATCAGCCATTCTTCTCTTTTATACTCGCTACATGCAATACTATCTTAGTCATAGGACGTGTATTACATCAGTCAAAACACACACACCCACACACCTAAGCCTCGCACAGCTATGTCTGTCTGTCTGTCTGGGTGGAAACTATTATTCGTTTTATCTTCCACTTTCCATTCTCGGATCACGTTGAAACTTTGCACAATTATTCGATGTCGATGACAACACATGAATCAAACAAAACATTAACCAGCATCACAATCAGTTAGTCGTTATTTAGTTCTTTTGTTTACATAGAAAATGCATAAAGCTTATGGCTATAGGCTTTGTGAAGAGAATTAGGTCATTCGCTAAAAACGTTACTTATGATCACTTTGGGGGGGGGGGGGGTGAAAGGATAGCTGGGAGAAGGTTTCTCCAGTTTTAATTCGAACCCACAAGATGGAAGTCCGGCGTGCTAGCCACTGAGCTATTCGAGTGCTAATAAAAAAGATAGGCTATTGTTAGTTTCAAACTAAACTTAACGACGAGGATAAGCAGGATAGAAAAAGAGTCAGGTTACAATTCAGTCAAAGTTCTTTCTTGAATAGATTCCAACTCAGCTTTGAGAGCTATTATACAGAGGACCGATGGTACTCACTAGCGCACCTTTCAGAAAAGTGCGGAAACCATTATTATTCGAGAGCTGGTGATAACGGTTTACGCACACTTATGAAAGCCTAGAAATAGAACTGTCTGGTGGTGGCGTACTATCAGGTGTGTTTAATCGATTCGTTATAGTAGGATTCAACACTAATCTGTTACGTCGCAGCCTGAGGGCAGTAGAGACCAATAGCTCATTGCCTCGCCTTACAGACTTGTGACGTGGCAGTAAACTACTGGTCTAAACGGCCCATAGGTTGTGACGTTGCAGGTCAGGCCTTCTATGACGATTGGTCTAGGTTTAATCATCTCATCATTTTCCATTATAAAAATAAAGATCCTCATCCACTTTTGTTGAGTTGCTTGCCTAGAATTCATCCACCCATCCCAGTGGTGCTACAGCCCATGGAAGGCTATGTCCTGCCTCAAC
>JADKLZ010005465.1:10065930-10084059 GCA_021533235.1 Biomphalaria straminea | reverse complement strand
ACAAGAGAAAATAAATAGAACTAGAGAAAGACAATGAACAAGAGAAAGTCAATAAACGATAGAAAATAAATAAAACAAGAGAAAGTCAATGAACAAGAGAAAGACAATGAACAAGAGAAAGTCAATGAACAAGTGAAAGTCAATGAACAAGAGAAAGTCAATGAACAAGAAATAAACAGGGGAGAAAAAGAACAAATGAGAAAGAGAAGAAAATGAAAAAGAGTGACATGGCGAGGGAAAAATAGTGGAACGAAAGAGTACATTGAAATAAATGTATATATATATGGGAGAAATAGGGAAAGAAATTAAAGAGAGGTAGAAAGAATAGAAGGAGAGAGAGAGAGAGTTAAACGAGAGATAAAGAGACAGAGAGTAAGAGAGGAGGAAGAGAAATATTTAGAGACAAGAAGAGGTTATTTTACAAAACCAAGCTAACTATTAAAATATGAAAGAGTAGGAATCTTTTCTCAATAATACAATCTATGTAAATCTGCAAATCAAAATAAAAAACAGATTTATCAATTATCCAAATTAATGAATTCACATAAACATATGACAACAGATTCATTACATTAAATATAAGATTCAAGTACACATACATTCTTATCAATGTCAGAAAATGTCAACACACTCAGCTTAAAGACTGGAACATATCTATGTATAAATATGTACTTACAATATGTTCAATACTGACTTACAACATTAAATTATCAATAAAATCACAACTCAACAAAAAGAGTATTTATTATTATTATTATTGACATTAATTCACAGCTGAAAAAACAAAACAAAAAGAAATTATCACTATTTTATATTGCACCACCCACACGAGACAGACGTCACCACAGAATAGTCACGAGAAAGTTGCAACCATTAAATCGCCGCCACAAAAAAGAGAGTCGCCACCACAAATGTCCAGTTAGTTGGTATGTTAACGAAGAGATACAATTATTTCACAACCGTTAAATTGAAATAAATAAATAAATACAAATACAAGACAAACATGTTATAGTAAGTAATGAATTATTAGGTACATATAGGAAGAAGAAATATGGCAGATACTTTGTACACAAGAGAAATTCGTTTTTTGTCCTTTTTTAGTCCTCCAGTGCACTAAGCAGCAAAAGGGCAATAACCGTAAGAAAAGTTTAAGATTTAATAAATATTTAAAAGAAACAAAAAAAAATACATTACTTTTCAATGATTTAAAAATAAAACGAATCAATAATTGTTTTTGAATATAATATAGAATGTAATGAATAATCGAATAAGACGCCGCTTTATTAAGCGTAAAAATCGTATAACTAATAATAAATTTGAATCTTTTATAATTGTAACAAAACATTACAGAAAGGAAAAAATGTAAGACCTATAACCTATCCTTACCCTCTCTACAAATACTGTCAATATGTATTATTGTTCACCCCAAAAGTATCCCATAATTTTATTCTGTTCCACTAATCAGCCAAAACATAATATTCCTTATCATCGAGGTAATATAAAATGCAACTAAAGTTGTAAGTAAAATCCATTTCTTGAATTTAGCAATAAACGATTATGGAGAGAAATACAACTTTAACAATTCAATCTATTTGTCACGTTTCATCAGGACTCAAATCCCCCACTCTTGTAGGGAGCCGGTTTGCCCAGCCCGTAAGCTGCTCCCGAACTGCTACCTACGCTTGAATCGAAAGCGGCATTGCTGCTGACTCTGCCTGCTCCTGCTAGCCTGCTGAAGAAGAGAATGCCTCTTCGCGATCCGTCTGCTTCGTTGGAGAACGTCCTTCCCGAATTGTAATTGGAAGAGTGGGACGACGAGAAGAAGCCTTCCTCGTCCTGGTGGTAAAAGTGTTTTGGAATCGGGGCGGTTCTAGGTTCGGGTACCCTCTCCGGCACTTTGAGAGTCATCGCTCCTGAATGCCTTTCGTTGTCTGCTGATGTGCCGGGTGACAAGGAAGTAGCCCTGGAAGGTTTTAGATGGTGACCCCCGTGGGAGTGCTTTTTCGATGGGTGCGCTTTCGAAGACGCATTGCTGAACATGACGTCTAGAGTCTCTGGACGCCTCGTCCGATGGTGGTGGTGATGGTGATGGTTGTGGTGCTGCCTCAAAGGAGGCGTGTCCTGCATGACGTTTATGCGTGACAAAATGGCAGGCGACGGAGACAGAGGCTTGATAGAAGCGTGGCTGCTCTTTCTGGAATCTTTAGGCTTGAAAATGTCGCTTCCGCTGGAGGGGAGTGACCTTGACCCGCCGGAGTAATGGGGAACATCCAGACCTTCCAGGGCGAACCCGTGATCTTGAGCCACCAGCTCCGTGGTTGGGGAGTGTGGCGCAGCCAAGAGGTCTATTCGCAAAGAAGGGCGCCTCTTACCAGATGGCTTCATAGCCCCTCCAACAGACTCGTCCCTGGACAACCGAGGCCGCATATCGACAGCCATGGGTTTGTCCGAGTTCTGGATGAGCCCTAAAAAAGGCAAGGGAGTAGGTATGTTCTTCCCTACATCCACGCTCTCCCTTCGCCTTGACTGGACGCTGCTCGGCGCCCAAGAGTTGATGCTGTTGGGGGGTGGGTACGTGTTGTAGTTGCTGCTGGTGCTGTAAGGGTAATTTATGCGCTCTCCGGTGGTCATGTTGAAATAGACATCTTCAAAGTCGGTTTGAGTTACTGCATCCTGGCTACCAGATGTATCAGATTTACCTGAAAAAAATATTGCTTTTTTTTTAAACGTATCAATTATGATATCTAATAATAATACTAATAAGATATTAAGATTAAGATATTAAGATATTATCTAGTAAGGCATTATGTTATTTAAACGTACTTTAACGTTCTAACTTTCTAATAAATAAATATTTCCACATGATTATCAACGATGACAAAAGGATTAACTTCTTTAAAGGGAAACTCTCATGGTTTTGACAATTTTTGATATAATATGTGTTTTGATTTACAGATAATGAATATATTATTCTTTTTTTTTAATTTGCAAGAATAACTTAGTAATTGATGTTTTTCTGACGTAATTTTTCTGCGCATCCAAAACGGTCAGATTTTCAAGTAGTTTCTATGTGACGTCACGCTCTGATACACAATATTTTACTACTCCGAGTACCGGTACTTGTCTTCCGCGAATTTATTGTAAAACAAGCACTCGAGGTAGTCTAGATCTATAACAGGTAGGCATAACATTTAGAACTAGACTATCCCAAGTTATGTCACATAATATCACTTCGCCTTGGCTTTAGATTTACTTGATCTAGAATAATCTAGACTAGTAGATCTGATTCTATAGTATAGTTCTATAGTATAACAATAATAGAGCCAATAGAACTGTCTGTTCGAACTTCATCATTGTGTTTTACGAACGACACATCAGATATTTCATTCTTTTGTAAACAATTTTAGTTATCAAGGCAAAGATCTAAGCTTAAATTAGTATTATTATTTATATTTACATCAAGATCTAGACTAGATGACTTAGAATTTAAATTAGAACTATATATATACACACACACACATTTGTATATATTATATATATATCAGTGGCGTAGCAAGGTATCCTTGGGCCCGGGTTCAAGAATATGTTGGTGGGCCCCCTTATCCCAAGTAAGTCGAATGTATAGTGTGACAGAACAATTGAAGAATCTGAATTCCAATACTTTCTGCGTTATGTAGATTTTTATTCTCATTTTTCAACATTCGCAACTCAGACTGTGCTTGCAATTCTAATTTTTCTCTAATTGGTGCAGTTACCATACGTTTTTTTTTCTTTGAGAAACACCAGCTGCTTTGGTACATCAAAACATCTTAATCTCATTGTTGTGAGAGCATCATTCCTTGATGACAACATTGTGGACAAAAATATTTGAGTATATTATAAACTTTGCTCTTCCTATTGGATTTAAGACGCTCCCATCTTGAGATGCTGTGAGCAAAAAAAAAAACAAAAAGTTGTAGAGATCTGCAACGTCTTGAACACAGCTGACGGAATCATTTAAAACCAAGTTTAAGTCGTGGTTAGCATCATAAACATAATGCACGAGCGGCTTCTTTTGATGAGGACCATTGTAGGTCCTATTATCCACTTATATTGGAAGCACCGTCATAACTTTAGCCGCGCAGTTTTAAAGAAAAATTTGGATTATTCATTAGTTGGAACATTTGTCAATTCTCACAAAAAAAAAACGAACAGCTAGAAATGATTCTCTAATTGCTATTTTTGGGGTATACCGTCATTGAGATCACAGAACAGTATTTTTTAATCATGCTAATTTGATCAAGTTTAAATATGTCTTGAGTAATTTCAACAATAAAAGGGAAAAATGTTGAGGTTTGGACCTCGGTATTATAGCCAGTACCGCTGGGTAGTCTAAGAGCTGAGCCGAAGGCTCTTCGAGCTCTAGGTTTGAAAAAAAACTGTCTGAATCCGTCCGAGAACAAATATCAAACAATAAAAAAAACCTGTCTGACCACAGGTCTGTCTGGGAGTGACCCGAGTCAATGCCTATATAGGACATTGCTGTCTCCAATACCACTGGCACTCCGGACGCATGGACTAGAAATCATGGCCGAAGGCCAAGTAATACCTGAGGCTACCGCCATTTTCCTTCGTTATACCACGCTAATCGTGCGGGATACGCCATTATTGTAACGCTCCCTTGTGGAACGGCGCATGGATTCGTGACAGGGTCGTGGGAGCTTTCTTTCAACCCCGCTAACTGTGCAAAGGGGTAGACTAGCCACTTCCTCTGGTAGCCGTTACAAAGCATTGGTCAGAGTTCATATAATTATACATAATTTAATTTAATAATAATATACATTTATATAGATCAGCTGTATGGAGGACATCGTTCCGATCACGGCTAATGCACCGGCATTTATCTCCAAAAAACACTATTCCATGAACATGTTTTTGTTAAAAAAAAAAAGGCTTAATCGTGTTAAGTTTAAGGACTTTGAACAAACACTGCATTGGTCAGAGGAAGATGATGACACTATTCCATGAAAACATTGACATCTCTCTATCTTCAAAATCTTTGTTATAAACCTGCTCTCCAATCTTGGTTTTGCCATTCATTGTAACAGAACAAACACAGTCATCTTTAATGCTACATATGTAACTTACTCTGGTGTTTCATTTGCTTCCTATATACATATATAATTTTTTAAAAAAATTTCCTCACTTTTTAAAAAAAAATCTTTTCTAATGATCACTTGAAACATTTTTTTACACAATACAAAGACAATAAAACAATGTGATGAAGACTTCTGAGGACGCTGTTGTCCTAAATGAGTGTTTTACACTATTTCAAAGTATCTACTTCATTAACTCGGATTCATAAGTTGAAGTCACAACTATTAAGATGCTTTTTTTTTTCACTCTTAGGAATCCTTGGGCCTTAGGCCTCTTTCTTGGGCATTCCTGCCTCTTTTGTGGGCCTTTTTTTTTACATATGTAATTTTTTTTGTAAGTAATAATAGCAAAGACATACTTCTTAGCTATTAAACCCATTGGAGACAGGAAATGATACTGATTACATATCTACAACTTATGGATATCATAACTACTTTTTCTTTGACAATACAACGACTAGTATTCAATAGATGGAAGTTTGATATGACACATTATTTATACCAAAAAAAAAGAAACATTTTACGCTTTGAAAAAATTGAATAATTAACATTGTTTCGATATTATAATTCCTGAATTAGTGTCATTCGTAAGTTCTCGCCTGGGACCCAACTAGTCGAGTCATGGACTCAAGTGCAATGAACCCCTTTGTGATATTGTTGCTAATCCACCGGCTGTGGGCCCCTAATTGTCGTGGGCCCGGGTTCATTGAACCCCTTCGCGCCATGGATGCTACGCCACTGATATATATATATATATATATTTAATTTTCAAGTTGAGTCTTGTTATCTAGACAGTTCATAATATTGTCTTATAGGCCTAATTATCTATCTTTACATCTAGACTTTACAGATAATAAAATATTTGAATCTATATCACTATATCTATTATTATTGAAAAAAAAATTTTCTTTTATTTATAGGCCTAAGTCTAATTTTTGTCTCAACATTTTTTTTTATGTTTTATTTCATTCTTTGTAAACAATTTTAGTCATCAAGGCAAAGATCTAAGCTTTAAATTAGTATTATTAAATATATTTACATCAAGATCTAGACTAGATCTAGATGGATTAGAATTCTAATTTAAAATGTAGGTAATGTAATATATATATAGATATTTATTTTTGAAGTTGAGCTTCTTGTTATCTAGATAGTTCATAATATTGTCTTATAGGCTATAATTATCTATCTTTACAACTAGACTTTGCAGATAATAAAATATTTGAATCTTATATCACTAGATCTATAAACTTGTTTTTCTTATATGTAGGCCCTAAAAGTCTAATTTTTTGTTTTTCATGTTTCTTTTTTCTTTTCAATTATTGTTAGCTAATGCATGGCAGGAGTCTCTAATGCTGAGCCTTATATGTTTGAACCCCATGAAGTTTACAATGTAAGGTCTTAGTCTCCAGTTCTTGATAGGAGGAGTACTAGTAGACAAAGGGATCCAAATACTTATTGGTAGGTGGTACCAAAGACATTATTTGACTGAAATTTATATAGATCTATATATATATATATATATGTTTGATAAATAAATCTGATTTTAGTTTTTCTTTCATCAGGTGTAAATGTGGATACTGTAAGCACATGGATACAGGAAATGAAAATATATTATGCACAGAAATTCTCAAAGTATCACTAAAAATGTCTTCCAATAACATACCATGCATAAGCAATCATCCAGGATTCAGGCCTGTTTGGACAAAGACAGACTACAAACTGCACATCACAACTATAGAGAACTATTTGGAGACCATTTTGATGATAACCATGAGTAATTATAATAATAATAATTTTTATTATCCTTAATATCAGGAAATGTGTTTTACAATTTGCAATGTGCATCACAACCAAACAAAACATAACTATATATGCTGTTATAATAAGAATAATACAATTTTGGACATTATTCATGTATAACTTTTCATTTTAGACAAAAGAGATATACTGCATATAGACAGTTTGTTCGTTGATGCTGGAGCTGTCTAGGAAGAAGCATTAGAGTTCCTCTTCCCAGGGCCGGTCCTAGCAGTTGCGGGGCCCTATGCGAAACTGATTGCGCGGGGCCTAGTTTGTGTGGGAATAAGGATAATAAGTGAAAATTAAGTTTTGTATAAGAAAAAAAAATTCAACTTTGAACTTTGTTCATTCTTTACTAAGTTACAAATTGCGACCTGTACTTTACAAACCTTATAAACCAGGCATGTCAAACACGGTGTTCGGGGGCCGCATGCGGCCCGCGACCACCTTGCATGCGGCCCGCGTGGTCACCTAAAAAATTATCAAAATAATGTTAAACTGTAACGCTTGAAAATAAGAGATGACAAGCTACTTGAATTGAAAAATAGTATTTGTTAAACTAAACAACGAGAGTGAGTCTGCAGTGAAAGCAAGCTACATTATGTCAAATCATTTAGTGAATGATTTTATGAATGAGTGTGTCGTTAAAATAATTTGTCCAGAAAAGGTGGAAGCAGTAGCGGTCTTAGGGGGTGGCAAGTGGGGCAACCGCCCCAGGCCCCGCGCCTGAGGGGGCCCCGCGATCGGAGATTTTAATTGTCACCAACTTCGAAAACCAATTTGTCATAAACTAGGACTTGTTACTCAATATTTTCCTAGTATCTTTATGATACCAATTGTCATTTGAGCTCTTAACATACATTCTCACTTTCGAAATACCGTTTAATTTCGGTAAAAAAAAGTAAAGTAATAAACTGCTTTTCTAAGAGGCTATCAACGTTGAACAGGTCACAATAAAAACAAGTAGATGGAATCTACCAATCCCAATCGTTCAAACAGATTTTATTAGGAAAATGCATATTGTTACGATTTGAACTACTCTTTGAATCATGAAAATTGTATATGAAAGAGTGATTTATAACATTTGTAGTAACATAGGAACATACAGGCATGCAGCTTTTGAAAAATTGATTTAAAAATGAAAACTAATAAACAAATATACAGTGTTTTCTTGACTGTCGCTGTTGATACCGTTCTAAGACCGCACGCGAAAGTCAGATTTTAGCGGTATTTAATGTCATATGAGTATATCATTTTCATATATATATATATAGTTCTTTCATCGTGGTTCAATAATGAATGATGACCACTTTGTCATCTAGGGGGCTGAGGGCTTTTTATGCATCTTAATGTGGCTGGTAAGACCTATCTGAGCCCGAAATGTTCGGCTGCACACTAGGCAGGCTATTCCAGCTGAAGCTAGTGTCATTGACCCTGCTTTTCTTCTCTGGCTTTTTTCTTCTGTCAGCGTTGTTCTCTTTTCCTCAGTAATCTGTGCGACAGTTTTCACATGCTCTGTCATGTGCTTTTGTATCCCTGGAGGCTGGGTCTATGCTGAACGCCTTCAGTAAAGCTTTGAGGGTGTCCCTGAAGCGCTTTCTTTGATCACCTTGTGAGCGCTTTCCTTCACTTAGTTGGTCATACAGCAGTCGTTTAGGGATGCGGCAGTCTTCTATTCTGAAGACGCGTCATGCTCATCGCAGCTGGAACTGCATCAGGATTGTTTGGATGCTTTGCAGACCTGCTCTTCAGATATAAACAATATCACAAAACATCCTCAAACACTTAAAACCTCTAAATAGCCATTTCCCATTTCATTAATAACTTTCACATGCTGTTCCTTTAAAAAACTCATTAAATGTTCAGTAATTTTTAAAAGTGTCATACAACACTGTTATGTCATATTACAGTATAAAAAGAATTGGTACGTATACATTTAATATACTGTTAATTTAGTCTGCAATGGAAAAAAAGGGTTGAGGGTGCATGATAAGGTTTCCTTATTTGGTACTGTAACCTAGCCTGTAGTGAACCAGTTGATGTGCTTGTACAGTTATTTCAGCTTCCAGAAAGTTTGTCATTGACGTATTAAGTTGTTTTGTTTTCAATAGACTACTTTGTTTAGACATCGTGCAGGAGTGGAAAAACCATTGTAATCGTGATAAAAAGTAAACAAAACGCGGGAGTATTTTTTTTTCAATTAATTTTTTTGAAAACCAGTGGTACAGCCCTTCCGCAAAAGTCTTCGAAAGAGTATGGACCCTTGTAGCTCTCGGAGGAGACATAATATTAGTATTGCGCGAGTGATTTCCAAGGCCCACAGCATAGAGGCGGACATGCTGTATTGTTATTGTTCAATCGTTAGAGAAGATGAGCCAGTTAGCGTGATGAGTTAGTTTACCGTATATATATATATATAGTCCACCTTTACGGCTAAGGGCCCCGCACTTGACGTTCGCCCAGGGCCCCGCGCACAGCTAGGGCCGCCCCTGGGTGGAAGCGTTCACAGAAATAGCGTTAAATAGGAACACTGTGGCAGATTGAACAAATGATATGTTTGTCAGATTGCCTAAAAAATTAAACATTGTGAATTAGTTTCATTGGCTCACCATAAGTCGACTGCTGTAACGGGTGTAGCACAGTTGGCTAAATTCATAAGGTCATGTGACAGGAATTTTGAGATATATGAGAACTACTTAAGCTCTGTTCTATGCATAAAACCACAACAAGCGAGGATGTTTTTGAGAAATAACAGGAGGTAATATTGCAGTACAGTACATTCTATCTTTGGTCTAACAACGGATGGCGCACCAACCATAATATAAAATGGTTTTGATGCAAATCTACTTGCACCAGGAATTACAGCTTCAACAAGTCAAAAAGACCGGTTTCAGTCGCTCTCAATTTTTTAGTGCCCGTAGGCCTAATTTAAATCATCGCCGAATTTCAATGTTTCTCGATAACATTGGGCACGAATTTGATTGTGTTCCTTACTACATAAAAGTCCGCTGGCTCTGCTGTCATAAAGTATTGAAGAGTTTTTGTTTTTTTTGCACTGCGTGAGGAAATAGTATTGTTTCTGAACATTAAAGGTGAACCTGTTAAATATTTCCAAACTGTCAAATGGGTTCAGGATCTGGTATTTGCAGTTCATCTCACAGGTCACCTGCAAGACTTGAATTTGAAACTTCAAAGTAAAGGCAAAATTGTCACAACTGCGAGTAATGATGTGAAGTGTATACTAGAAAAATTACGACAGTGGATGAACCAAATATGAAGAGAAAATTGTGTTCACTTCTCAACGTGTCAGGAACTAAAAAGATTAAATACTACTACAACATTTGGTAAAAATGTCTTACACCTATAATCGTTAGTAGATGCTTTCAATGACCGTTTTCTTGACTTCGTTACGCATGAACAAGAATTTGTGTTGTTTGTATCTCTATTCTCATTTGATTCTGAAATTGCTGTTCGTAATGTGCAACTAGAGGTAATAGAATAGCAGTCAGATTCCTTGTTGAAATCGACGTATATAGAATTGGCTGCGCCAAAATTTTACAGTTATTTGTCCTGAAAGGTACGTTGAATTGCGGACATTTACAGCCATAATACTAGCTGTTTGCAAGCACTTTGTGAGCAGTTCTTTTCCATAATGAAAGCCACAAAACCCTCTCACCGTTCGAGATTATCTGATCATAATTTGTCATCAGTGAAGAAAGTGTCAGTGGCAAACAAAACTTCAACACGACAGTAATAAACTTGTATCCCATAAATTTAACATAAAAGATGTCAAGCATCAGAACAAACAAAATAATGCGTAATCATATTAATTTTTGATTATGAAATATTGCTACAGATTTAGTAGCTTATGTACAGGTGTGCCATTAATAATTGTATTATATTGTATTGTTTCTAATTAACATAAAACTTGTAGGCTGTTTTGGAACTGATATTTGGCTGCGGCCCCCCCAGGTCATGGAAAGTATTTATGCGGCCCATGCACCTTACTGAGTTTGACATGCCTGTTATAAACGATGGCATATTAATATGCCAGTGACTTTAAAAGTAAATAAAGTATTGGAACTTCGTATTGGTAAAAATTTGCCTTATTATTACATTTTATTACATGAAAACTTTTATCGCGCGTAGGATTGGCGTTATCCGCAATGAATAACACCCACAAATGACAATTTTGTTAATTTTTTCAGGAGATTTTTATAAATTCAGGCGATTTTTTTCGTATATATTTTGCAATTTAATAATTACACATTGAATTAGCGCGGGGCCTATGAAAGCGCGGGGCCCACTGCGACCGCATAGGCTGCAGTGGCCTAAGACCGGCCCTGGCTCTTCCATCCTGTGTAGTGAACGAGATCAGAAAAGAATTTCCAGAAGGCACAAAAACAGGTTTCGAGTCATCAGTATGCTAAAATGGCTACAAAAGTTTTGAAAATAAAATGTGTATATATAGCATGAACAAAAAATAAATTTAATTTTAAATAAAAGTTACAATGTATGTCAGGTGTTTATTATATTTGTTTGCCTTGAAGATCTTGATGATTTGAACTTGTGACATATGCAGACTGTGGAATGACTCCAGAGCAGCTGTTTGGTGTATCAGAGATACCTTTTTAATATCCTTTTCCATTTGCAATGGTTCAATATTTTGCACACACTTTCATAATCATCAGTTCCTGTAAAGAATTATGTGAATAAAAAAAATAAAAATTCAAAATATTTCAAGATCATCCTTCTATTGGTGAGAAAACATTTTAACTTAGTCTTGGGAAACCTGGTTAACATTAATTTTATATAGTGGATCAAGAAAATATACTCACCAGGCTCAAACCAATCTTTATTTTCTGTATTGTACTCAAAGCCATGTAAACATGAGGGAAACAGCGAAATTTGGGTGATCTGTATGCTGATCAACCAAGTGATTTATTTCAACTGCTGGATGTGGTGCATCATAAGGCATACTGCAAAAAAAAAAAAAATTTAAAAGTCAGTCCAATAAATAAAGATCCTATAATATTAAAATCCGAATTAATTTATAACTCAAATACACAAAATTTGTTTATTGATACCTGTACCTGATATTAAATGATGCATCTATATGCTATTCCTCATAGCTGGTTCATAGCAGTCAGAACTATGCTCACAGCTATAGCCTGAATGTAGGGGTGATGATGCCTGGACAGGATATGGAATGTTCATAGCTACATCTGTCTGAGTACCAGAATCGTTCATGACTGTCATACAACATTGCGTATCTAAACAAATATTGAGAGTAAAATTTAACCATTATTATAAGCAATGAATTTAAATCAATCTACAATTCTTTTTTGGTGACAAAATGAAAAAAACTTACATTTACTTTGTTGTTCAGTTCTGTGTACACATATGATATAACTGGTAATTCCACTAGATCAGCCACAGTATCTACCTCTGAGACACTAGTTAAATCACTCTCAGTATACTGACTATAGTCTCATATTGCAGGTACAAGTACTACAGTTGCATTATCCTTGATCAGACAATCCAATCGCTGAAATAAATTTTGATTAAAATGACTCGGGCGTAAAGCAAACACAAAATTTTGGCATGGTTCTAACATAAGTTCTAGAAAACTACAATTTAAAGTTAGGTTTTTCCTCTTAGCTACATCTCTAGATTTGACATACACATGCAGCATATTTTTTTATGTAAGTAAACCAGTCCAGATGGAAGCTATCTACTATTTCTATTTTATCTTTGGTTAAAGATTATATTTAGGCTTGGGTAGTTTGAGAGCAATGAATAAAATGGATCTAAGATTATTAAAAAAAAAGTCTGAATATAAGCTATATAAATATAAAGATATTATATAGAATTAGAATAGACTTTATTAGATTTTAACTAGATCTACTTCATAATCTAAAAATCTAGATCTAATTAATTTCTGATTGATATCAGTAATTTGTAAACTCTCTATATCCAGTTATATTTAATGAGTCTAAATAATTAATAATAATAATTAATTAATAACTACCTTCAGTGCATTACGTTTCACTAGGTAGTGCCTTAGATTTTCTTTTTGAACCAGAGACAGAGTCGCGTGTCTCATCAGTAGTAGATCCATCAGTCATCATTTAGGCTATTGAATTCTTTAGCCTGGAAATCCAGCAATGTACTGTTGGCACTACACCTGGTATTAGCTAATGATAATGCCTTTGCAAAGTATTTGTTCTTCAGTCGAATACATTTTTCCCATTTTCCCTTTAAAAACTTCATATTTTGGAAACAAATCATCAAATGGAAAGTGACATTTATTTCTGTTTCAGCATACTTGTTGATTTATCTGTGTAATTGGAACTACTGTAACAAGCTGTAGATCTAGAACTAGAGGTTTCGATCTAGAATATTTCTTATAAACCAAGTCTGATTTTAAATCAACCTGGAAATTTGCTATGAAGCGTAAGAATGAATACGATCTGCTAGATCTAGAATCTAGATAGTTTATCGGTTATATAGGTGTAGATCCATTTCGTTTAGTCTGACGTCACATATTCTAAAAATAGAATCAGCTCGCAGAGCCCCGTTTTTTAGGAGGCGTGGCAAATTTACTGTCTAATTTATTAAATATAAAATTTTCTAAGCATTTAAATAAAAAATGATATAATGTTTACTATTACTTTTTACGCAGAATTTAAATATGTCAATAACTAAAATTTGAAAAACTATGAGAGTTTCCCTTTAAGGTATTTTAAAAATTTTACACAGCTTAAGCCGAAAAAAAAATTGTTTGGTTTTGTCTGTTCTTCTGTCACGTTTAGATCTGAAAACCTCAACTTATTTCGCCATCGACTGTATTGTGCTGGGAAAAGGCACACCAGCTATTATATGGTATTCTAAAAGCGAACGCTTTTTGTTTTTGAATGGTATATAGAACATTGATAGCGTATAGTGTCGAGAGACAATCATTCGTCCAGACATCTCCATACTAACCTGAGCCACCCCCACCATCATCCACTCCACCACCTGCCCTAAAAGTCCTGAACAAACGGTCAGTTGCTATGTTGTCTGCCATGGACGTGGTCAACACGGCTGAATGGGCTGGGTTGTGATTGCCCAAGGGCCTTTTGGTGGCTTCATGGGTTGCTGGGCTTGGGGACCCACTGTTTCCTGAGCTCTGCTTGAGGCATTCTATGGAAGACGAGTCGCTGTTGGCAGATTTATGTCCACCTCTACCTGTAAATTACAGTTTATAATTATCACAAATACCTGAAAGGTATAATTTCATAATACAAAGTGGTTCAAAATGGACCTCATTCACCAAACGTAAACAAACAACATTTTCTCTATATGTTCTATACAAATTACGCAATACGTAAGGCTGTCACGTGATAGATATTTTTTTCACTATTTTATCAATATTATGACGTGGCTAAATGTGTTTATTTACAATTGGTAAATGAGGTCCATTAATGCCCCAAAACCGTTGCGCTTTATATAAAAAATGGATACCTAGCTGAACAGAAAAGTTATAGCAAATAACTTCAAATTTTCATGTCATTCTTTACAAGTGTCCTGTGTGACAACCATTACATCCAACCGAGATGAGAATTCCTCCTAAGCGTTTCACGATGTTTCCCGTCTACTTTGTTGATTGCAGCTCTTGTTTGATCTATCGTGTCATTGGTATTAACTGACAATGGTGGAGCAAACACTTTGGCTTTAACAGAACTCCACAGAAAAAAAGTGGCTCACAGTTTGGTCAACGGGGAACCTGTCAGACCAAACACAGAGAGCAAGCCCACTAAACACTTATTACAGAGCTGCCATTTTTAGGGTAAATAAGTAAGCGCTATTCCTACACAAAAAAAATGAAATTGACAAGTGGTTATTAACACCCTCATATCACAAGAGCACTAAATCAGCCCGTTATACTGCTTTCAAAAAGGACTAATTTCATGGCGATTTTAGCGCATTCTCTCTCAATATCTATGTATTTTTCTGTGGCATTTTACGTCTCTAGAGACGATCTTTTCCCCTTGCAAGCTCTTGTGTGACTAAAGAGGCCGATCCTTGATACACAGCTGCGATCGCAGGTTGGGCATATGTAGTGTGGTAACAAACTTGTTGCCACCGCTGGCTAGCATCTGTGAAAGGGAAGCAATTTTGTAAGTCTCCCTTGCCAGTACATGGCCTCTCCACAGCAAGTCCTATGCAGTACCTCCTCGTGGTGGCAGATGGAAACTGAGGCTGCGAAGTCTCAGGCTAAACTGCAAGGGTCTCGGAGGAGGTTTGGCCCGTCTGTCCAAAGGCTGTGTGATGCGTCTAGTGTGGTAACAATCTATGTATTGCTATAACAAATATACTACTATTCAACAGACCAGGAAGTCTTTTTATTTTACATAATCACATGATCTGAACGTTACACATTTAGATTTCAGAATTAATATACACTAGTTCTCCACCTTAACATATGCCTTAGTCTTTTGTTGGGGAACCACTCACGATCTGTTGACCGTCTGCATCCCACTATATCTTTGCCCTGACTTGAATCTAGAGATATACACTACAGCATCCCCGGCAGGTCACAGTATCTTCTTGTAATAACTTAAGCACATATCAGCAGCACTATCTTCAACAAGAGCACCTGCAACATTTTCAAGCTCTTTTAACGATCAAAAAGAAGCACTCGTGACATATAGTTACTTTACCATTTATTCTTCTGTCCTGAAGTGTCTCTAAGTTTAGTGATTTTACTATTGGTATTACTCTAATTAAATTAGAAAATTCATTAGATATAAATCTTTCTGCTCGATTTTGTATTTGTTCTAGTTTCTTTATGTTTTCTTGAGTTGAGCGAGTTGAGATGAGTTGATTGTTATCAGTCTCTTGCTTGGCATGGAAACTGTATTCTGTTGCTTTACGACAGAAGCTGACAGAAGCTTACACCTTCGCCTATCCCTTAATCTGTTGAGCCTTTGGGACGCCACATATGATCTGTCGATCCGTCTTTCTCCATTCCTCTCTGTCTTATGCCTTGGATAGAGTATTTAATCATTAATGACATGGCTCTTTGTCTTATGCCTTGTATAGAGTCTCTCTCAATTACATGTCCATCCATTCTTCGATGCCGTCTACTTTTTGCTGGTACTGTTCCCTGAAGGAAAGTCTTTGCGAGTGCTGAGGATCTTGTGATTTTGAAAACAAAGTCAAAATAGACGGAAGGACAAACAAAAGAGATATAAAAAGAAATAAGGCAATCTTTCTGAAGACATCTGAGCACGCTGAAGACGCACACTTGATAACATTTCAGGCAGTTTTAGCGAAACCTCCAGCAATGTGAATATATATAGTCTACTGCAGAGGTTCAAGCCCATGGCGTTGTAATTACCAAACTTCCCTCAGCCACCTGGATACTGTTGAGTACAAAAGCACTCCGAAACAAGCCCGTGTCAAAAGTGTACCAAAGAACTTGTGAGTAAAGAAACAAAGACAGAGGTTCTCACAGTGTATACTATGGAAGAAAGTACACAAACACACAAAATACTTATTTTAAAAAATCGAGGCTTAAGTGTGGTTGTATCGATTTGTTTAGATCTGTCATGTAATTAAATGTGTAATAGATGTAGACTAACAATAACAAATCTGCGCGATTAGACATATTTTTAGCGGCCCCCGTAAGGGGAAAAAGCCGCTATTAGCTTTGTGCAAAATGTCCGTCTGTCCGTCTGTCACACTCAGGGCGCCAAAACTAGAAGAGATACGAAAAATATTTTTTCACCATTAAATGCGGCTTGAAAAGTTTAGGTGCAACGGCTACTTTTAGTTTTCTAAAAGCAAACCGTTTAATTTATAAAAATTATTATGCAAGCGATTTTTTAATAATAAAACACCAATTGTGAAGCAATTACGTAAATCTAAGGGAGGAAATGTTACTATATGAAATGCTCTTGGCATGTAGATATCACGCACATTTTTTAAAATGAATTTATGTCTGTCTGTCCGTCTGTCCGTCTGTCAGACTCAGAGCGCCAAAACTAGAAGAGATACGAAAAATATTTTTTCACCATTAAATGCGGCTTGAAAAGTTTAGGCGCAATGGCTACTTTTAGTTTTCTAAACGCAAACCGTTTAATTTATAAAATTAATTATGCAATCGATTTTTTAATAACAAAACACCAATTCTAAAACAATTACGTAAATGTAAGGGAGGAAATGTTACTATAAGAAATGCTCTAGGCATGTAGATATCACGCACATTTTTTAAAATGAACTCTTAGCAGCGACTTTCGTGTACTAGCTTAAAGACCGCAAATGACATGATTCTAAACTAATTTCTTAAATTTTTAAAAAAATCAGATTTTTTAAAATAAAATTGTATAATGCCCCCATTAAAATGAAACTAACATATTTTTGTGCGTTTTGTCTGTTGGTTGGTCTGTCCGTCACGGTTAGAAAAAAAACACTTAAGGCTTTTGAAAATATGATTTAACCTTTACTGTTCTTTCAGAAATATTGCGATAGTTTAAGGATGGGAGCATACAGGATTGAGCCAGGGACTTAGAAGGAACATCCGAAACATCTTGCGAATAGGCGGATCTGACAGGGATCCGACTCCGACGGGGGCCGCCTCTGAGTTTGTGTATCACACAAACTCTCTTTGTAATCTTGTTACCAATAGTTTTGCGCGATATCATGCTATTAGCTTTCTCAAAGAATCTTTCACATGTCTGGGTATAGTATAAGTATAGGATATGTATAGTATAGGTAGAGTATAGGTACAGCGTAGGTATAGTATACCTTCAACTGGTTCTCCTCCAATCTCCCAGCCTTTACGGTCCGTTTTTTCCTCGTGGGTAGTAGTGTCTACATCGATGTAGGAAGTGGCTCTTCTTAGGGGGAACGTCTCACCCTCTGAGTAGCCACAGATTCCATCATCAGAGGGCGTCACCTCACGACTGTACACACGCCCATGTCTGAGGGATAAAGAATTTTCGGATACATTAGTTATTTGCCAATAAATATATTAAATTTAAAAAAAAATAAACCTTATTTTCCAACATCACCTTCCTTTTCCGGTCTGCAACTCACCGCTTGCTGTCTTAAATCTGTAACCCACCGCTTGCGGTCTTAGGTCTGTTACCCACCGCTTTCTGTCTTAAGTCTGTTACCCACCGCTTGCTGTCTTAAGTCTACTACA
>JADKLZ010005465.1:10053332-10065920 GCA_021533235.1 Biomphalaria straminea | reverse complement strand
CCCACCGCTTGCTGTCTTAGGTCTGTTACCCACCGCTTGCTGTCTTAGGTCTGTTACCCATCACTTGTTTGTAAGGCAGCGCAAACATTAGTCGTTTTAGATTGTCTCAAGACAGGACTGTCTAGATCGTAACGGCACACTGGGAGATATTTTTTTTTAATGTTTGCTCGTCTTTTGCATATTTTAGAATAGATAGATAGATAGATAGATAGATAGATAGATAGATAGATAGATAGACTATCTATATATAGATAGATAGATAGATAGATAGATCCAACTAGGCCTTTGCCTTTTAAGTTTAGAACTACTAATACACGAGATAAAAGGCTCTAACGAGTCTGAGGTCGTAGGTTTCGGGACAGTTTCTGACAGGTAAAGGCTTTTAGTCTGTAGAGTTCACATCTCTGTAACTAGGTCATCTGACGTACTTTTCGGTACAGTTTTGTTAGTTGGTCCTCATGCTAGAAACACAATATCATCGACAAGTTCACAAACCTACGCACAGGGGCGGCCCTAGCAGTGCGCGGGGCCCTGGGCGAGAGTCATGTGCGGGGCCCTTAGCCGTAAAGGCAGACTATATATATATATATATATATATATATATATATATATTGTACCACATCTTGCTAACGGGCTAATCCGTCTCTAACGCTGTAACAATAACAATATAGTATGTCCGCATCAAAGCTGTGGGCCTTATTTGTCTAACAAAACATAGAACATTATGTAGGTAAGCTTACTACTGGTTTACTATTGGCCGCTGAAGTACATTATAATACTGTATTTTAATTGTTCTGCATTAACAGAAGCAAATAAAAAAAGAAAACACTTGCGCACTACTAATATTATGTCTCCTCTCTCACTCAGCAAATTGAAGCCAAGAATAAAGTGTGCTATATGAGCTAGAGATTAGATTTTTTGGTTTTAGAAAAGAAAAAGTAGCCGTTGCATCAGAATTTTTAATGGTCTCAAATATTATGATGTCGGATTTTCACTATCTTTTCTAGTTTACGAGATCTAAACGGGACCTACGGACGGACGGACAGACATTCCATACAAAACTAATAGCGTCTTTTCCCCTTTCAGGAACCGGTAAAAAACACCCGCGTTTATTTATTTTTGTTGTTTTGTTTTTCAACACGTTGATACGGATTTTCCCACGACCGCACTATGTCTATGCACAGTAGCCTATTGGGAAAAAAAAACTTAATACGTCATCGCCAAACTTGCTGGAAGCTGATTTGCCGAAAAAGCTTTACAAGCAGATCAACTGGTGATACTGTTTATATCGGATAATATTATATCTTTATGATATTAAACAGCCTACTGCGAAAATCTGACCTTCGGGTGCGGTCTTAGAACGTAACATCAGGGATACTCGAGATAATTTAAACAAAAAATAGATTGATGGCCTAACTTTTAACTACTAATAAATTAATAATAAAGGCTAAATTACAAGAAAATTAATAATTTTCCCCCACATTGAAAAAGTGAAGTACGCCTTACATTAAAAAATCAATTTGTCAAAAGTTGCATTTATGTTACTACTAATGTTATAAATGACCTTTAATATACAATTTTTCAAAATGTAAAGAGCAGTTCAAACTTTATCACTAAGCGTTTTCTTAATAAAATCCGATTAGACGCCGTTATTTATATACGAAATAAACGGTTAGGATTTGTTGCTTCTACTTATGTGTTTTTATCGTGAACTGTTAAACGATGATAGCCTCTTAGACTCTGTTGTCTTTACCAAAACTGATCGATATTTTGAAATACAAAATGTAAGTTAAGAGCTGAAATGGCAATTGAGTTGCTAGTTCTTGTTCACTCTTTTAGTTTTCAAAGTTGGTGACAATAAAATCACCCAGCGCAGGGCCCCCCACAGGCGCGGGGCCTGGGGCGGTTGCCCCACTTGCCACCCCCTAAGTCCGCTACTGCCTACGCATATATCTGGACATTGGGAAAGCCTAAAGCTAAGTTCCAACATGAGACTTATGCAGAACAGAGTCACAGTTTGATATCTGTGGCAACTGGTGATCAAGAACATAGCACAGCATTCTTACATACACCACGGAATTACTAGGATGTCCATCTAACATTTAAACTTGTGCGTGTATAGCGTTGTTTATCCTAAGGTGCGTGAAGTCCTGGGGTCCGTGAAGTCCTGGGGTGCGTGAGGTCCTGGGGTGCGCGAAGTTCTTGGGTGCGCGAAGTCCTTGGGTGCGCGAAGTCCTGTGGTGCGCGAATTCCTGGTGTCCGCGAAGTGCTGTGTTGCGCGAAGTCCTGGGGTGCGCGAAGTCCTGTGGTGCGCGAATTCCTGGTGTCCGCGAAGTGCTGTGTTGCGCGAAGTCCTGGGGTGCCTTAAGTCCTGGGTGCGTGAATTCTGGGGTGCACGAAGTCCTTGGGTGTGCAAAGTCCTGTGGTGCGCTAAGAGCGAGAAAACAAAGGGGGGGGGGGGGGGGGGGGCGTGGTAATTGGGTGCTAAAGCGCTTGGCTACCGAGGTTTTAGGTTCACATCTAGGTGAAGGCTGAGATTTTGACTTTCGGGATCTTTAGGACGCCCCTGAGTCCACCCAACTCTAATGGTACATGTACTTACTACATGTCATTAGTTGGGCAAAGTAATGGCGGTTGGTCCTTGTGCTGGTTATATGATATCCTCATTGACCTTAGGCCAACGAATAATTTGTTAAAATGTGCATTGTAAAATGTATTATTTTTCAATTATTCCTATTAAATATTATTTAAATACCAGCATTAAAAAGGCATTCAGCATTGAATTTTAGGTTGTTGCAATTAGCAATTTTGCGAAATATTGGAAAGGGGAGATCACTCAAAGAAATGATACTTAATAAACATTTAGAGAGAAAAAAACTATTCAACTATTCTATCTTATCTTATAAAATACAGACGTTACTTTAAAAAGAAGATAATTAACCCTACGAATGTTCCTATGTTGATCTAGTCATGCATGTTAATCAATGACTTAAAGTCTGACAAATCATTGGTTTTGCTGGTTGACTCAGGCAACCCATTCCATGCTCTAATAGCACTAGGTAGTGGTCGAGAGGCTAAGTGCTTGAACTTGGCTTGGCTTGGCTACCTAGAAGGGGGCTCGAAGTTCGACACCCGACTCGGGCAGAGTTGTGTTTACTGAGCGCCTAAAGGCAGAATGGAAAACCAACTCCTAGATACCCCCTCCCCCCTCCAACTGGTCCAAAAATGAGATTGGACCAAAGCGCTCTGAGCATGCTATAAGCAAGAAAGTAGAGCTATATAAAAGCTATAATAATAATAGGTAAGAAAGAGCTATCTCCTATCTCACAGGGATACAATACTCTATAGATCTTTATACCTGGATATCTGTATCTATAGATTTATAATAGATATAATAGTAATTGTTTAATTGCTACAATACTATTAATGGTATCTTATGATTTAAAAACTGAGATTCGTTTAACCTATGGATCTAATCTGACTATACAGTATCTAAAATCAATCAAATACCGAAAAAGTGCAGTACCTTTTGGGAGAGTAACAACTGGAGATATCAGACGAGGATGGAGATGTGTTCCAAACGTCCCCGATGATTGGTTTACCTAAAGTAGAACAACAAATTATACATATAATAGAAAACTGACAATAAAATAGAAATTAATATTTCACTGAGTTGAAAATAAATGCCATTAAAAATCAAATTTGACAATGGGTTAAGGTAAAAATGTTAAGGCTGAAACCAATGGGAAGAGGATAATAAAAAGCCCATCAGTTTCTTTAACCAATAGTTTACGAGGGTGTCAAGTGGCCAGCACAACGACCAGACAGCTTTACCTCCCCCAAGGTATGTCTTACGCCCTGAAGTAGGTTGGACGAAGTTCAAATCCTGAAATTCCAAGTCGCAGTATTTACCGGGATTTGAAATCGATACCCTCCGTTAGGAAACCAAGCCCTCTAGCACTCAGCCACCACACAGCATACAATGCGCTAAATAGGGCAAAATGTTTTTCAAAGATATCACTAATTCCAATAATTCCATTACATTTAAAATTAAAATTTATAAATTTAAGATTACGAGTTAGCAATTTTGAATGTTATTTTAACTTTTAAAAAATTATAATCTGTTCATTAGCTAGGGTGTGTGACTCTGTGTGAGTCGCACAAGCTGTCACCTACCTTGGTAAGACCAACCATAATGTATCCAACTCAAGTGTATTATCCATAGTGTTGAAACAATTTATTCCTAACACAACAATTACTAGATATATAGACTAATATAAAAAAAAAAACTTGTGTTTGTTGGAAACGAAGGATTAAGACATCAGCTCTAGTGCATTACCCTTCATCACATGTCGATAAAATGATATGTTTAAAGATAAACAGATGAACAGGTGTGTGGGCTACAGTCTCTGCTATTCAAACAAAAATATCTTTCTCCTTTCTTATCTTTATCTTATAAAATACAGAAGTTACTTCAAAATAGAAGATGATTACGTCCTACGCGTCATGCATCTAGTCCTGCATTTAACCAATGACTTAAATTCTGCCAATTCATTGGTTTTCCTGGCTGCCTCAGTAAACCCATTCCATACTCTAATAGCACTAGGGAAGAAGTTGCATTTGTACAAATTTGTCTTAGCATATGGAACGAGGAATGTGCCTTTATATTTGTGTCTTTTTGAATATTTTATTAGATTTTGTTTTTGAATTTCAAATTTACTTTTAAGTCATTTTCCTGAAGACTTTCTAAATTTAGTGATTTTACTAAAGGTGTTACTCTAGTCAAATGTGAATATTGATTTGTTATGAATCTCCCTGCTCTATTTTGTGTCTGTTCCAGTTTCTTCATGTTTTTCTGAGTTGAGGTTACCGTGGGTCAGACCTACAATTAAAAAATCAATGTCCACCTTTTCTGAAGCGAAGTCCTATCCCTGAGATCATGCTGATCCGTTGTTTTCCTGGACACAACCTAAGCATTGACCTGTGTTCCTCCACTCTTGCCTGCTTCATTTTCATCTTTCTGTGGAACTTAAAAGAAAACAAGAAATGATGTCATACAATAAAATAAACAATGGAAGAACGAAATGTGCACACTCCATAGTTCTATGCGCATAGCAAGGAAGGTCTAGAGATCGAAAGAATTAAACAGAGGTGAAATTAAAAAAGAAGCAACATATTAATATTTTTTCTTGATCACATGATCACTTCTCGTAAGAACGATAATTTAACTCTTTATAAGTAATGAATGATAGATTTTAAAATGCATTTTTTTGCAACTGATTCCCCTCACACGATAATAATATCGGTTAAACAAATGTATACATCTTTTCAGAGTATGTGAAATTCTAAAAATAGGCCTAAGGATCCCAACTTAGTAGACAGAAACTGTGTCACTAAAACTTTGTGGATCAACAGGGCACCCCCATCAAATGTAGCTTTAATAATGGCTACATGTAGACATGTACATACTCAACACCGTCTCCTCTTCTCCCTCTCTCTCTCTCTCTCTCTCTCTCTCTCTCTCTCTCTCAGTTAAGGCTAGTGATTGAAAATATTTGTAAACACTAGTACTAGGAAAATAACACAAAATTTAGTTTATTTATAATTATAATAGCACTACAAGCAGAGCTCTACCAATGGTGCTATTTATTCATACACCAAAAAAAATTTTTTTTTTTTTTTTTTTTTTTTTTTTTAAAATTTTAATTTAAAAATTTACTCGTGCGGGGTGACAACCAATTTTATTTAAACTTCAGAAAGATCATTTTAATCAATTACCCCCCCCCCATACCATTATTATTTTTACGGTTTAAATAGTGTACCATAGTTACCCATCAGGGGAAACAACTATTGTATTGTTGTTTTCTTATTATAGAACATCAGTAATATCCCTTTTACACATTGCGTCTATAGAATATTTGAGTAATTTGCTACATTATTGGAACATAAAGTATGAATTGATGTTTTATGCAATTTGTTTAAAACCTAAATTTCACAAGTTAGAAAGAACATAAGTATAATTTAAACTATATTTGCATAAGCAGCTATTCACAACAGATAGCCAAAAAAAAAATATATATATTTCTCCTCTTCACAGTCCAACAACTTACACACTAGAGCAGGGGTCGGCAACCTTTTGAGTCAAAAGAGCCAAAAATTACAATTTACACAATTTTAAAGTTTTAAAGAGCCGCACTTTTTTTTGCAAATTTTTTTTTACTATATATAAAGGAGTTAAACTAAAGGAGTTGAACATTTTTTTAAACACTAAGTTGAACTTATAGAACAAACAATTAAACAAACAAGCTCAATGGGAACGTTGGCTTCGCATGGTTTTAGAAAGTTAAATACATTTAATAATTTTTCTATTTATAAAGCGCTGTTAACAAACAAAAAAAATGTAGACTTAAGGCGCTGTAACTTGTTTTTAGTTTCAAACACGACTCTAAACTTTCAATTGTTAGTTGGCTTTTTACTTTGCTCTCGCTTTCTCGCACGAATATGTCGATCCGAATATAATCAGCAATCTAAATGCCCTCACTGTAGCCAACTGGAAGATTATTCCATGCGCCGAATCAACTAGCGGCATTTCTTTGAAAACTGTCCACTTCTGTTGCGTTACGTTCATACATTTCTGGAGCTCTAACTTTTCTAACTGGATTTTTTAATTCTGTAAATTCTCCATTTCATAAAGCTAGAAATCCCGTATCAATTCCAAATGGATCAATGTGGATTTCGTAACTTTGTGTTGAGAGGATTTACTAGGAATGGTAAAATGGTTTTGTTGGTTTTGAACTGCTCAAATCTGTCAAAAAATTTATCTCTGATTTTATTGCGATACTGCTTTAGACATTGAAAATGAAATGACTTAACTCTCAATATCTTCTGCGAAAAGAATTAATTCTTCTTCAAAACAAATCAATTCTTCTACCAAAACATAAGATGGGTTTCCCTTTCCTTGCAGTTTTAATTTCAGGTCATATTTCGCTTTTTATATCAACCATAAAATAAAATGTTTGCAAATATTTGTCGTTTTCTAATACAGAGAGATTAATGCCTTTATCTTTTAGGAATGTATTTATTTCATTCAAGCACAAAGCAAAACGTCTCAACACCTTACCTTTGGCAAGCTATCGCACTTTATTAGGAAGAAGGAGCTCAGAATACCGAGTCTCCATTTTGTTGAATAATTCTTTAATTTGACGATGGCAGATTGCTTTGGACAAGATGCTGTTAAAAATCTTGATTGTCGAATTCATTACCTCAACTATTTTTGGTTCGAATCGTTTTGGGTACATACAGTGCTTTTTGGGTGTATTATTCAGTGAAACGTAAGGATTTCGCGGTTTATTTTGCTATGAAGAATCGTTGTTACCATTTATTTTTTCCAGTCATATTTCTGGCTCCATCAGTTGCTATTGAAATGATATTATTTAAATGGATCTTATTGTTTTCAATGTATTATTGTACTATAAACACTATATCATTCCCTCCAGTTTGTCCCGAGGTAGCAATCCCTTAAGCTATTCTTTTGGACCATAAGAAGACATATAACTGACTAAATGAGCAACTTGTGCCGTGTCGTTGATTTTTTTAAAGATTTTTTGGTCTGTTTTTGAAATCGCGAAACAGTTCTTCAGATGCACGTAAGAAGCAATCTTTGACATACTCACTATCTATAAATGGTTTGCCTTTTTGTGCATTACTTGTAGATTGCATAAAAGATTGAGAAGATAATCGCTTCTCATTTACTTGAAACAACAAAATTTACGTCACAGCCAAAGCACGCAGTCTTGCGTCGAAAGCGAATTGAAACCTACATAGAAACATTCGACGATGATGTCCATTCGAGAGATTCTGACTGACTGATATAGACGACGCGTGTATTTGGGGAGGGGTGTGGTGAAAAGCGAGTACAAGTAGCTGAGCGATAGAATTTGTGCCTAACCCTCTTTAAAAAATTCAGAAATATTTAAAAAAATGTTTCGATAAAATTCATATTTGCGTGTACAACTAAAGAGCCGCAGCTTCACACACAAAGAGCCGCATGCGGCTCGCGAGCCGCGGGTTGCCGACCCCTGCACTAGAGGGAAATATCACTCTTTTATTTTTGAAAGTCGGACGGAGTAGAGTTACCCTATCATTGCAACTAGGAAGGCATGAAAAGCGAACAAGCAATCTACTCTGAATACATCCGTCACTAAATGGCAGGGTCGGACTTAATCATTGCAGAGCCCTATGCGTAAAGGATTTCGCGGGCCAAGTTTAAGTAGGGATATGGATAATAAGTGAAAATTAAGAGTTTGTATTAGAAAATAAATGCGCCTTTACTTTACGAGCCTTGCGTGTAGCGAAGTCACATAGTATGTCATAAATATTCTATATCCTACATAGATCACACTCAATAGGAAGAATCACAAATGTTGCAATTTATCTAGGAGAATTGTTGACCTCAAGTAATTCTTCATTAGTTTGAGGTGCGAGAAGCTTCTTTCATTAGATACCACAGTTACAGGTGTTGCTTAATCCCGTTTTTTTATCGCACGTAGGGTTGTAATTTTGTATGTTGAATGAGACCCCAAAATGACAATTTATGTCTATATATTTCTGGAAATTTGTATGAGTTTTCATAAGATTTTAATAATTTCCGGATATTTCTAGGACTTGTTCGTATATTTTGCAATTTCAGGAGATTTCCAGGAGCTCCTGTTAAATCGATAGGAGTTCGCGGAAAATCTGTTATAAGTTATAAAATGGTTTAATTTAATAATTTTTACACTTAAAATTAGCGTGGAAATCGGAATAATCAAAATTATTCTTCCGTTTAAAACACACAGTTTCCCATTTCCTGTACACAGGATACACTAACTAGCTAGACATAGAAAAAAACCACTAAGAGCACTTACCCTGTAGAAGTCGTAACCCAGCCAACAGAGCACCGTCACCACAAGTCCGGCGTAAGGCAACCAGACAATGTTCTCAGGGATGAGCAAGGTGCTTTCATTGATTCTCCGGACAGGGAAGTAACTCAGACCCTCCTGCAGCTGTCCGGTGTAATTCGTCATCGTTTCTCGCTATAGTCGCACCATTGGATGGTTGACCACTAGGGACATGAATGGTTGACCACTAGGGACATGGATGGTTGACCACTAGGGACATGGATGGTTGACCTCTAAGGACATGTAGAGCAATCAATTTGGGATCAATCCACTACACCCTCAAGTAGTTCGCTCTATTGTAAAGCCTGCAAATAAGTAAACAATAGTCTTAATTGTCTCTTCTTGTTGACATGTTGATTTGATGATTTCATTGTATTAACTCTACAAAACAATGTAAACATTTGAGTATAACTTTAGATTTAACTTATACATATAGCGTGAACTGAAAGCCTATTAGGAATGCGAATTCTGAAAAAAAACAAAAAAAACAATCCTTTGAGAAAACTTAATTCATTATTCAATCAAGCAATCACACAATCAATCAATCAACCAATCTATCTGTATCTGTCTATCTTATTTTATATATATATATATATCTCATATCGACCCCCTCTCAATCACATCTATCAATCAATCGATCAATACGTCTTATCTATCTATCCCATATCGACCCCTTTATATCTAATCAATCAATCACTCACTCAATCAATCAGTCTTATCTATCTATCTATCTATCTATCTATCTATCTATCTATCTATCTATCTATCTATCTATCCCATAGCGACACCTCTGTATTCAATCAATCAATCGATCGGTATGTCTGTCTATCTATCTATCCCATATTGACGCCTCTATTCAATCAGTCGATCGATCGATAGGTCTTTCTATCTATCTATCCCATATCGACCCCTCTCTATCTAATCAATCAATCTGTCTATCTATCCATCTATTTATCTATCTATCTATCTATCTATCTATCTATCTATATATATATATATATATATCGATCTATCTATCTATCTATCCCATATCGACCCCTCTCTATCTAATCAACCAATCTGTCAATCAATCAGTCTTATCTATCTATCTATCTATCTATCTATCTATCTATCTATCTATCTATCTATCTATATCGACCCCCCTCCCTCTCTCTCCCATTACGTACTCTCTGTACACTCTCCCAGATGTTTCCTCTCTCGGAATGTTTTCCTCGACGCACGTGCAAGTCACGTGCCCAACACACAGCTCCCCCACAGAAAGCCGGCTGTGTTACCATGGCACTCATTACTAGGGTCTATTCTCTTAGAAATAGATGAGTCTTGCCTGATGAACGCTCCTGCAGTTGTGTTGGGCGCTGCATGTGCCCCTTCCCCCCAAAGCACCATTTCCTTCAACCACTTGACATTTTAAAGGCCTACATTTAACCTACACGTAAGTAGTGACGGGAGCCAAGGGCCCAAAAGAGAACAAAGAAAAGCATATAATGGTGGGATAGAACAGATAGTGGTTGAGTAAAACAGACAACTGGGACACATGACTCTACAGTTCTCCAATAATTAAAAAACAAGTGAAAGTATCTTGGATATTTAGTGATCAATGTACAGGCATCCAACTCTACACGCTCAAAGTGGCCTGGACAATTTAAGAACTAGAAAGAAAGAAAATATGTATACTGCATTCTCTCTCCCTCTGTATAATATATATTATATAATATATAAAGAAGAAAAATGATTTTAAATGACCAAAATTTACTCTATTGACTCTGTACCTAGCTATTATCTTTTCATCAGTCTTCAAAAGAGATGTAGAGGCCTCCACAAATTGTGTACCCAGCGACTCAAATTTTTTTAAAATCCGGTCCAGTCAGTGGCGTATCTAAAGTGGGGGAGGGGTGGCGAGAATTCGAAAATCCCCCGGGCCCACACTTGAGGTGCTTTTTACATTTAATATTAAATATTACGCAAAATGCAGGAGACCCCAAAGAGGTGAATCCCCACTGGCCCCCAAATCATGGAATATTCCTAGCTACGCCCCTGGGTCCAGTATACGTGTCTTTAAGACCTTGGTTGATTTTGAAATTTCTTTGACCCCCAAACAGAGAGCCGAATTTCCTGTACGATTGAAAATAAAATGATTCAACTGTGATTCTAGTACAAGTTGTTTTTTTTAAAGGTATGTAAACAAAGATTATTGAGCCTCGGAGAATGCCAAACAGTGCTATATCAATAAGTACTCACCCTGTACTCTCTCACACTGCACTCTCTGACTCTCAGGGCGAGCTACCTTTCAAAGAGGTATCTAATTACCGATGTATTCGGTGTTCACACTAAACAAATTATGGATACATTTAGTGTTTTAACTGAGTACGTCCTAAAGGAGTTAGTTATTAGGACGTTTGGTGGGAAACAAATTTTATTTGGGAGTTTCAAGATCAACTAAACACTCATTTTAAAATATTCTGAATCCGGCCATCATCCTGGAGCTCAGACACAGGGAGTAGCAATTGCAAAATAAGTTTTGAAAAATTTATTCCTGGTCAGCGACATTTCTGTACTTTTAAATTACGGTAGACCGTTTATAGAAACATTAATGAGTTCATAATTAATGATTAATAATGAGTTTCAGTTCTTTCAGCCCAGATATCTGTTGGTGCACTCCGGTGCAGTGTACGGTGTAGATTTTTTTTCATAGATGGAAAGTGTATAACATTTTTGGTAAGACAAATATCTTTGAAGTCATGTCAGTTTGAATTTACTTTAGAATATAATAGATCGGGTCCATTATTGTCTTTCTCTAAGTTTTCACTACTTAAAGGAGTTTATAATAACACTTTTTTTTCTCTCTTTACATCAGCAGTGTGTTTACAAGAATTCAAAGAGGGTGATTTTTTTTTCTTTCTCATTTTAAACAGTCTAGCATGTGCGAAATAATATTTGAATGTTTTTTAACTTTTAAACGAACAAAAAAAGTGAAGCGCGTGTGTATGTGTCTTTTAATTCGTTTTCAAAAGGTGTTGGTTAAAGTTTTAAGAAACAAACGTGGAAAGTCTAAGAATTATGTGCAACTGAGCGTGTGAATGTGTGTGTGAGTCCTGGGTTTACCTGCTTCAAGTGTGAACTAAGCGTGAGATAACTTGGCTTTAACCTGAGGCTGACTTCCCCTGACGTTCTTATCTAGCTTGGTTTTAACGTCATTTCCAGGTCGATGTTAATAACTTCTTTTTTTTTTCAACTTGTGCGCCTGTAGTGCACCGGTTTGTGTGCACGTGTGTGTACCTGTGTGTGCCAGTGTGAATATATGTTAGTGTACCTGTGTGTGTACCTGTGTGTGTACCTGTGTGTGCACCCTGTGTGTGTACCTGTGTGTGTACCTGTGTGTGACAGTGTGTATATATGTTAGTGTACCTGTGTGTGCCAGTGTGTATATATGTTAGTGTACACGTGTGTGTACCTGTGTGTGCCAGTGTGTATATATGTTAGTGTATCTGTGTGTGTACCTGTGTGTGCCAGTGTGTATATATGTTAGTGTACCTGTGTGTGTATCTGTATGTGCCAGTGTGTATATATGCTAGTGTACCTGTGTGTGTACCTGTGTGTGTACCTGTGTGTGCCAGTGTGTATATATGTTAGTGTACACGTGTGTGTAAGT
>JADKLZ010005465.1:10034174-10043688 GCA_021533235.1 Biomphalaria straminea | reverse complement strand
TCTCTCTATCTATCTATCTATCTATCTATCTATCTATCTATCTATCTATCTGTATGTCTGTCTATCTGACTGTCTGTTATTCGGTCTATTTATAAATATATGTCCGAATGTCCATAACTGTTACTATTCGTGTTATACTGACAATTAATTTAGATCCATGGTTTGAACAAAAAGTCCACGAAAGTCTGCTGACTTGAACCACGGACCAGAAGCAGCAAAGCTTAGCTATTATCTTAATTCAGTCATAAAATTTCCCTATCATGACATAAATTGAAGCGAACATAAAAGATAACTCCGCCAAAATGATATTTAAGAAATTATTTATAATTCGGTGTCAAGTCGTTTTATGATGTTATTAAGCGAGAGAGAGAGAGAGAGAGAGAGAGAGGGAGAGAGAGAGAAAGAGACGTCTCTTATCAGTTTTATCACGATTCAGCAGGTGGGGCATCGTGATGAGGGAGACCAAGACATAAACAGCCAACTAGTGAGCGTTGATAGTACCTACGTTCTACACATACAGAGCAGTGGCGTAGCTAGGTTAGGGAGGGTGAGGAGTTGGAGAATTTTATAATCCCCCGGGCCTCCACTTGATGGAAGCCCCCCAAACGAGTTTTTACATTAAATATTAAAATTTACGCAAAATTCAGTCTCAATCAGGTCATGCCCCCGGGTCCTCGAATGCTGTCAAAATCCTAGCTACGCCAATTCTGCAGCGACACACATACAGAGACATACATAGAAAGAGAAAAACACAGATACTCACTCGAAAACACACATAAACAAATACGGGCCTAGAAAAACAAAGAAATAGAGAATTACCCAGTGGGAGACGGAGACACATATTACAGAGACACACACGGAGAATACGAGCAGAGACATGTCAAGTAAGGCACACAGAGATTTAAAAAATTAGACATGTGACGCATAAGCAAAGACACATTGAGAGAGACATTAAAGAGAGAGACAACACATTGTAACACAACAGATAGACACTCACTCTTGGACACAAAGACACACACATATATAGAGGCATAGATATAGAAATACAGAGACACAAAAAGACACATAGAAAAAATGACAAATACATACAATGTCCCACGGATTCACATAGAGATAGAAACATTTAGAGACAGAGAGACTCATAGACACATGGAGAAAAACACAGAGACACATAAAGACATATTGAGTGAGACACACAGTGAAAGACATGTATACACATAGAGAGGCATAGAGACAAACAGAGAGAAACACGTAGACACACAGAGACACACACACATATAGACACAGATAGAAAAAAAAACACACATAGACACACACAGAGAAACACACATTTAAGACACTTGTTACACCAGACACTAGAATATAAGACACTTGTCACACCAGACACTAGAATAAAGACACTTGTTACACCAGACACTAGAATATAAGACACTTGTCACACCAGACACTAGAATATAAGACACTTGTTACACCAGACACTAAAAATAAATAAGACACTTGTTACACCAGACAGTAGAATATAAGATACTTGTTACACCAGACACTAGAATATAAGACACTTGTTACACCAGACACTAGAATATAAGACAATTGTTACACCAGACACTGAAAAAGTATAACGTCTCTCTTTATACAGATAAAGTGTGAATGTTCAATTTGAGTGCGATTTGAATGTTTTCATTGAAGCCGCTCCCTACCTGTACAATATGGAAGTGGATGTTTGGTTTTACTCAGATGATAGAATCGTTTAGAAAAGTAAAAAAAAATATATCCACGAAGGAACCACTATGTCATGTTCGACAGGAAAGCGTTGTCTATTCTAAGAGTCTAGAGCAGCAGTTCTCAACCTTTTAAGCTCGGCGACCCCTTTTTACAATACACCACTCTGCCGCGACCCCCCCCCTACACACACATACAGCAGAAGAGGAGTAGACAATAGCAATCCATATATTCGATGGTCTTTCGAAGGTCTTAGGCGACCCCTGGCAAATTGTCAATCGACCCCCAGTGGGATCGCGACCCATAGGTTGAGAAACCCTGGGCTAGAGGTATGCTGCTAAACAAGTGTTTAAATAATTGTTGAGTAAAGGTTTCTAAAGAAGGTTTTTACCTTGTGTAACAGGATAGCGGAAAATTAATTAATTATGTTTTTTTTATGTCTGTCTGGACAATTTAAAGTACCTATATATTTTTTTTTTATCCTGGTGAAGACTGGGATTTTTAATTTTGGGATCTTTAGGCGCCTCGAAGTCCACCTAGCTCTAATGGGTACCCGACATTAGCTGGGGAAAGTAGAGACGTTTGGGCGTTGTGCTGGCCACATGACACCCTCTTTACACCATCAGCACTATAGATCGCAAGGTCTGAAAGGGAACATTTTTTTTACATTTTTAGTTTAGAAAGTACTCATGAAAAGATACATATATTGTAAACATTTAATGAAGAAAGTACTAATCTAGAAGTACGTACTATGTTGAGTTAAAGTCTTGAAGTATATCTAAATACTTGTAAATTCATGATGCATACTTGAATATAATTATACCGGTACAGTTACAGTCTAGAGGCATACCTAGACAGAGTCGTCACTAGGGTGGCTGCGGTAAACTGATCGTGTTGTCCCCAAATTACCTCTAATTTACAATATTGGTTTGTTTGTATTTTCTGTTAAATCGTCATCAAACGAGTTTATTTCATTGGTTGGTACATAAACTCAGTTGTCGATACTAGTTAAAAATATCTATATTTTACCATTTTACACTTTGTTACTATAAATTGTATAATTATAATGATAAAATAAGAAACAACCAAATCCATTATTATCAATTTACAAAGTTTTCTGGAGAGCTGCAATTAAAAGCAGTTTTACAGTATTCTGTAAAGTTTGAAGGACTAACAAAGTGTAATAATAAATGACTCTAAATCAACAACAATAACTTTAAGAAACAGTCATAGGTCCACTACTATTTTTTATTTACATAAACGATTTACCATATTGCTTTAGTTCAAAAAGTCAGATTATTTGCAGACAATTGCATAATACATAGTACAACAAGTTTACAAAGAAAGTTTGTGTTACACACAAACTCAAAATCTGTCCCCGAAGTGGCCCTCCCAGGAAGGTAAAAAGGCAGGTTTCAATATTTTCAGAAAGAACATCAGAATATAATTATATCAAAGACAAATGAGAGAGAAGAATGGAGAAAGAAGGTTGACAGATCTTTTGTGGTACCCCAGCGGTCCAGCGAACCCAAGGATAGGTGAATGTTAAGATAGATGTGAACTCTGTCTATCTGATGTGTTATAATGATTATCTAATTAATCTAATTATTTTGTGAAGGGCTAATCTCTTTTTTAAATCGTCATGAGAAATTTAACATTTCGAAAAAAAAAAAATTTTCCTTTAGTTATGTGTGCAATGGTATTGCTACATTGCCACCGTTCACGCTATAATACGAAAAACTACTTATTAATTGTTTTCTTAAATTATGTCCTATTTGTATGCATGCTAAATAGATTTTTTCTCTTAAAAAAAAACGGAAATATTTTTTTTTGTAAATGTAGTAGTAAGTATGACATAACTTACTTTACTTACCAGTACAAATTTAAAAAACAAATTTGACAAAAAATCTAAAAACATTTGCATATGTTACAAATATGGTATGGTGTTATGTCCTCTACTAAAGATCTCTCGTGGTTGATTCTAGTAGTGGTAGATACTATTGAAAGTGGTGTATTTTCATGAAAAAATCGCTTGCATAAGTAATTTAAAAAAAATAGTTTTTCGCTTTCAGAAAAGAAAAAGTAGCTGTTGAATTAGTACTCCTAATGGTCTAAAACAGGGCTGGGCAACCTTTTTTAACCGAGGGCCGCATTAAGAAAATTTGGTGACACTAGGCGGGCATATATATATATATTGTGAAACCACATTCATCTTTGAACATACTTTTCTTTTTGTTTGAAAATTATTAAGTGTTAGGACAGGTCGATGCTTATTAAAGGTAATTCAACAGTAGTCAAAAGTGAACAAAAACAAAAACTAGTAAGCTAGCACCACGGTTTCAGAACATTGTGCACGAGAGAAAACAGTATATATGCTTCATATTAGATTCGTGGTGAATGTTGGATGTAAATGGACAAAGGCAAAATGTCAAAAAAAAAATCATTCGTAAAATTAGTTCAAGAAATTGCTAACTCTTGTTTTAATTCCCGGCCTTGAATAATTGGAGGCCATAGGCGAAGTGAATTTGGAGGCCCCGAATAAAATAGAAAAATACAAAATAAAGGAAAAAACTAAAATTATGCAATTTTATAAAGACCTAGTGTACTTCGAACAATAACACGGAGCATACTTTTCGCTATTCCTTCTATATAATATCACAACTATATCTCCAACAATCATGGACCTTATCAATTGCACAATTTGACAATATCTAGAGATGGCCCAATCTGCACCCATAAACCAACTGTTATATCTCCTTTCCATCAAGACTAAAACTGAAAGATTTAAAAACTCCTTTGTCCCACTTTCGGTCAGAGTGTTACGAGGTCAACTGTCATCGACAAGCACATAGAAGTCAAATTCATAAAGCGCTGGTTGTGAATGTGTATGTGTGTTCGTATGTGAATGTTGTTCAAATTTGTCACCAACATTGTTTTTGTACAGTAGTTACGCTGAGGTTGTCCATTGTAATCAAACTGAATTTCCATTAGTTTGGATCAATAAAATTATCTTATCTTCTTATCTTATCTCTTACTAGTCGACCGGCGGCATATCATACGCCGCTATTTTCCAAGGCAGGCCTTAGGCACTGCAACATATGCGACCACAGTGGGTATCGCACTTTCTTTGGACCCGTGCTAAATTTTAGGTGTATAAATTATTAAATTGAACCATTTTATCCCATATAACAGATTTACCGCGGCCTCTTGATTTACCAGGAGCCCCCTGGAAATCTCCTGAAATGTTATTAAATGCTATGCCGCCGGTCGAAAAAGTCCTGGAAATTTCCGGACATTATTAAAATCTTTTTAAAGTAAAAAAAATATGCTATGCTATTTTGTGAATGAAAATAGTGCGGATTTGGATATATTATTTCCCATTCACAACATGCGGCGCCATGGGATCTTCCCAATTGCTTGATATAAGTAAAGCGAATGCGTGAATTCATGAATTAAAAATACTATGAAAATGGCTAATTGACCTTAATTTACGCGATTTTAAGAATATAGCTGCACTCATGTAAAAATGCTTTAGAAAAACAAATTTGAATGTTAATTTGATTAAATGGACTATAATTGGTATGTTCATGTGCTAAAGCATAAAACTATATCTGCGAAGAGAAGTTCTATAATCGAGCCATGGGACCTTCCCATTAAGTGAATTCATGAATAAAAAAATACAACAACATATGCGACCACAGTGGGTCCCGAACTTTCTTTGGACCCGTGCTAATTTTTAGGTGTATAAATTATTAAATTGAACCATTTTATAACATGATATAACAGATTTCCCGCGCTAAAGTCAAACCTGAGATCTATCTGTGTATTGTCGTTCTAGTTTCAAGAGTCTTACGACCATAGACATATATATATAGACTGGCCGATGAAGAACAAATTATTATTGGAAAAATTTGGGCAAGCATAGATTTAGTTATATATATTTTCCTATGTCTTTCAATATGAAATTGTTGATATGGTGCGCATAGGTGCATGCGTAGCCTATAAAGGCTAATATTAGGAATAATGAAGTTTTGTACTTTTCAAAACTAAAGATCATAGTTATATATAGACTGAAATTTACGTCATAGAATTTATAGCTCATTTGCCATCATTTTTTTCTAACGTAGATGTGGACATAAAACATATTTGACTCTTCCTAAATGAAAATAAGATCCTGTTTCCAGTCTATATATATATATGTCTATGCTTACGACACAATATAATCTCTTCCGGCTTCCACTTTTTTAACCTCCCTTCCATTCGCTACACAAATTCATTAGAGAGTTTTATGAAACAAAAATTTGTGCATTACAATTGTGTGTACTTTATTTTATGTCTATAAATTGTGTTTAATCTCTAAAACTGAGGATCATGCAATTTTTATTGTTTTCATAATTTAGAAATCATAATTCAATAGTAGATATATATTCATGTTTTCAAGTCACATGAAGTTACTTCCTTTTTCCAGTCTATATTTATTTATGTCTATGCTATTTTGTGAATGAAATAGTGCGGATTGGGTCCATTCACACCGCGTGCGTGCGCCATGGGATCTTTCCAATTACTTGTTGCGTATTGCTCGTTTGAACTCTTACTTTGAGGAATATATATATAGATATATCCTTATATATAAAAGTCTTGTTTTCAAGTCTAAAGATTAAATAGGAGTACAGTATTTTGCTTGGCTTAACAGCTCAGCTAGTGGTGTAGCATCGATGTCACGAAGGGGTTCAATAAACCCGGACCCACGACCATTTAGGAGCCCACACCGAATGATGAAACAACCATGGGTCTAGGGACCCTCTATGCAACATAAGCTCTAGCTTAGGGCCTCCATGAAATACGACTCTACTTGGCGCTTAGGGGTCACATGATTAATCACCAATTGTGGCCTGCCCTCATAGACATAAATAAATATAGACTGGAAACAGGAAGTAACTTTATGTAACTTGAAAAAATGTAGATCTATATCTATTGAATTCGGATTTCCGAAATCTGACAAGTTGCACGATCTTCAGTCTTAGACATTAAACCAAACTACGCTAAGAGATAAAAAAAAACACTAGTGAAAATATTGTAATACTTATATAGGTTATGGCGGAAATAGATATCTATACTTAACTTTTATACTGCTCACGCTGTATAGTAAAGTACACAAAATTGCAAGTCACACATTTTCCCTTCATAAAAATCTCTTATTGGCCAGTCTATATTTATTTATGTCTATGCCTGCCCTACACTGCAATTTCGTAAAAAAATGTTTAAAAAATTAAAGTGTCCTTAAAATATCACTAGTCGACCGGCGGCATAGCATACGCCGCTATTTTCCAGGGCAGGCCTTAGGCACTGCAACATATGCGACCACAGTGGGTCCCTAACTTTCTTTGGACCCGTGCTAATTTTTTAGGTATATAAATGATTAAATTGAACCATTTTATAAAACATAACAGATTTCCCGCGGCCTCTTGATTTACCGGGAGCACCCTGGAAATCTCCTGAAATGTTATTAAATGCTATGCCGCCGGTCGAAAAAGTTCTGGAAATTTCCGGACATTATTAAAATCTTTTTAAATTAAAAAAAAAATATGCTATGCTATTTTGTGAATGAAAATAGTGCGGATTTGGATATATTATTTCCAATACACACCGTGGTGCGTACGCCATGGGATATTCCCATTTGCTTGTTATAAGTAAAAATGCGTGAATTCATGAATGAAAAATACTATGAATGGAGATAAAAAAATGGCTAATTGACCTTAATTTACGCGATATTAAGAATATAGCTGCACTCATGTAACAATGCTTTAGAAAAACAAATTTGAATGTTAATTTGATTAAATGGACTATAATTAGTATGTTCATGTGCTAAAGCATAAAACTATACTTGCGAAGAGAAGTTCTATAAATCTTCTTAGAGTTGAATTCGAGTTTTAGATCTAGATCTAGATCTAGGAACAGATTTTAGATGTATAAATTATTAAATTAAACCATTTTATAACATATAACAGATTTCCCGCTGCCTCTTGATTTACCAGGAGCCCCTGCGATATCTCCTGAAATGTTGTTAAATATAGACCTACGAAAAAGTCCTGGAAATCTCCGGAAATTATTGAAATCTTTTGTAATTCAATAGTAGATATCCTATACTCTTAAGCGAGCAATTCTTGTATATATATATATTTATTTATTTATCCTATACTCTTAAGCGAGCAATTCTTGTATATATATATAATATCAGGTGGCCGAGCCTTGCTCGGTTAAATAATTTATAACTAAGAAAGGTAATATACTACTGCTACTGGTGCTACAGCCCATGGAAAGATATGGCCTGCTCTTACACATCCCTCCATTCATATATCTCCTGGGCCTTTCGTCACCACGCCCTAACGGTAACCCCAAGTTTAGATATCTTGTTCAGTGTGAGAAAGTAAGGAGCAGTAGAGCAGCTGTGTAATCACCATTTCCTTTGTTTTGGTACGGGACATTAGACCATGAACACATGGTCATAATTATACCAGCAAAATTATAATTATAATAAGGCTTGACATCAAATCCGAAGATTAATGAGGAACCTACACCGCTCTACGCAATTAAAATGTAAACAATTTATTAAGCACTTAAAACGCAATAACTAATCATACATCGGTACATTTAATTCATTACTTTCCTTCCATAGTTCTATAATAAATCAATCTTCAATAAGATGGTGCGCAAATGTTTAATTATGTCCTTTGATACTTTAAAACTCGTTCTTGTTGCGAAAACCAGATAACAGAGCCTGTATAGACAGAATGACTGAGCATGAAGCACACCATCTATAAAAAGTTATGAGTGTGTATGGGTCCCAGAACTGTTGGACTTTACTAGTAAATAAAGACATTGAGCTTCAAAACTCCGAAAATCATGCATCTCATGTGAGATGCAAGCCCATCTGGGCTGCATGCGGACTCCAAAGCGTCCAGGGCAGAAAAAATGACAAGCAAATGAAAGCGAGAACTATGAACAATTCTGAACAAAGTTCTTACATTTGTTGTAGTGATACCATAAAATTAGTTTTTTTTATGCAATGTATCTTTTGGAAAATGAAAAAAAAATCATTTATCTAAAAAAAAAAAAAAAAAGTTTCGAACCTTGTACTTCACTTAAATCTAATTACTGTGGACGATTATTAATGACTCTTAACGTTACAAACGACAGTTCAGAGCCTTGCGACACGACCAGGCATAACGAAAGTTTATGCATTGATGTGCATTAACTTAACTTGAAAAATATTTCTGCTGCGACAATAAATATATTTTTAAAATTCAGCTGCCTGCAACATTTATCTTAGAAAAACAATAAAAATAGTAAATTCAATTGAACAAGAAATGTGTGTGTGTCAAGTTTTACATGTTAGAAAAAGCAAACAAAATCCAGATTTTCTATGGTCTTAAGCGACACCCTGACAAAACTCTCAATCGACCCCAAAAGAGAGTCGCGACCCACAGGTGAGAACCGCTGGTCTAAGGCTTACATTAATAAAACTTCATACAGTACAGTTCTCTGCATCAATAATGAAATACCAGTATGTGTACATCGATCAGAACTACGAAGTGTCTCAAGTATGGTGTACCACTTGAAGATATGAATGAGGTGCCAAACAAAATTATTAGTAACAAAACATAAATAATACTAATTTATATGAAACATGCAAAAGCATCTTGGGATAACTAGCACCTGCAAATATTTGTTTAACTTTATTTATATAAAAAAAAAACACAAAAGCCAAGGACGTAATGTTACTAATTGATGCTAA
>JADKLZ010005465.1:10006378-10022104 GCA_021533235.1 Biomphalaria straminea | reverse complement strand
AATTTAATTCCTAGATCGTCTGTGTTCATAATTGTATCTGGTTCAAGCTAGACTCCCCGGCACCACACTCATCATTCAACATAGAAGAATACAAATTGTGACATCTAGAACTAATGAGTGTGACAAATAGTATACATTATGAACATATAAGTAAAGCAATTCGAAAACAAATGGTGTGATTTCTCTACTAAAATTCGCAAGCCCCCCCCCCCATTCGGGGAGAGATGTCTGCCGAGAGTGAAGGCGATCGCTCCTACCTCCCCACCCCACACACACATACTTGAACCGCCAGTGCCCGAAGAGTGCCATCTATATTGACATCGCAAATGAAACTGCATCAGGATTGTTTGAATATTTTTTTTTGCAGGCCGCTATTTGAAGGACCTCAGTGTCGGATATTTTTGTTTTGTCATTTATTATTTAACTGCAACTATTTGTGCTTATAGTCTCATTCAGATAAGATTTTTAAAATCTTCTTTGAGCGAAAAGTTGTGTCAGAGACTTATCCTGAGGCAGAAGGATGTAGAAAGATTTGTCGTCTTCTGAGGAAAATGTGGTCAGCACAAAGACAGCTAAATTTAATTTTTCTAGGTGAAGTCAAACAAGGGCTAGACCTGGACATCCTCAGCACACTTGAGCTGGACAGGATGTCATGACATCCTCAACACACTAGAGCTGGACAGGATGTCATGACATCCTCAACACACTAGAGCTGGACAGGATGTCATGACTTCCTCAACATACAAGAGCTGGACAGGATATTCTGAAATTGCCAATACAAAATCTCAGATTTTATCAGGATTTTACTTAGATTTTTTTTGTTGAAAGAATGGCTCTACCAGCAACTACGTTTTAATTCAATATTTCACATTAGTGATACATTGCTTTCTGAAATATACTGAGTGATAGATAGCTTTATGAAAAAGTAATTAATAACACAAACATAATACAAGTGGTCTAGTTGAGTCTACTTCTGGAGAAATAAGCTGTTGACAAAAGAGTGGTCTAGGTTGGAAAAGAATGTGTGTCGAAGTAGCTTTAAAGAGATAAAAAGACTGGATGGAAGAAAAAAAACAGAAGAAAAGAGTGATCAACAGATGATGGTCGTTGACCTTATCGATCAAGACTTAAGATGTGCGGCCCGCCAGCGGTTTCATGTTTGTTAATGCGGTCAGCAGGACTTAAGTGTGTGTTCGTTTCTTGTGGTCTCATCTACGTACAATAAATGAGGTTCTGTAAGACCATAAAGAAAAACAACTCTATCAAGATTTAACATTAACTTGGCGTTATTTAGCAATAGTCCACATTTTATGTTGAGCCTATGGTAAACACGTTATGTACAACCCTAGGACTACTTGTTAGGCTTAGCCTATGTATTACTTCTTATGTTGGCCCCTATACTGACTACAGTTGTGTATATATCATATATATGTACAAGAAAAGCCCATAGTCTACATCAGTGGTTCCCAAACTTTTTTGTCTCGTGGACCCCTTGACATGTTTTCTGGTTTTCCATGGACCCCCTGTTTAAGTTGTATTGAATTTTTGAAAATTCATCAATTTCAAATTACACATTTTGCTTAAATAATAATAATTAATTAATTAATAATTGACATGACGAGTGAAAAAGGAATTTAAAACTACATTTTAAGTTAAATTAATATTTTATTAACAAAAAATTTATTAACAAAATTGAAATTTAAACCCATTATGTAACAGTTAATATGTATCGTTTACTATCACTAAACACATTGTAAACAATTTGTTTTTAAAATTGTGCAAGCTCGACGTCCATTGCTACGGAGATTATTTTTCATATTGAGATTTGTTCTTTTAGTAAAAGGTTTCACAAAGAGCTGTTTTTCGTGGATTTCTTGAGCCATAATAATTTGAATTTAAAAAAATACATCATTACCAGACAATGTTGACTCGGCCAGCTGTATAGAGAAAAATATTGTTTGCAGAAATATGTTGTTTGCAAAGACTTACATTAGAAGAAAGAAATATTTAGCTATATTCCAACAGTGAACTCTTCTACAATAACATTGCCCTAACAGAGTTTTCATGGATTGTTCTCAGAACGCTACAACAAACGAAGGAGCTGGAATACTTATTGAATGGCCCAATGGAGAAAAAATAATTTAAAAATTAAGATCATTTTAACTAATGAGCTCTATGATAACCAAAGAGAAGAAATAGGAGCACTGCATCATACAAAGTAGCTCATTAACACTCTCTTGTTTCACAAGGTAGTAATGAAGTTCAATTTCAAATACTTAACGCTGTACAGTCTATATTTCTTTTTGTAAAGTTATAACTAGACAAAGCTACACTATGCAAATATAGTTATTAAATTAAATAAAACAATTTTTCACACATACATCACGTACTCCTTTGTGCTGAGAATTAGTTCTGCTGTAATTTGGTCCTCTCCTGACTCCTGGTGCTTTGTGATTCAACTGATGAATGTTCTTGTCTTTTTCTCTTCACATTTGAGCAAGTAAATGCGTATTTAGTTTCTCATAACTGCGTTGATAACAAATTAAAGATATTCCTGAAATCAAGATCTACTACTGCTCCATTTGTTGCTACTGATTTAATAGTTACAGGGTTTGCTTTTTTTTTCGAACTATTCCTTCAAAACATCAAATGTGTATTCGACTTTATTGTCAATTATAAGTTTTCACAAAACGAAATTTTGTCGTTAATTTCTTTATCCATAAATAAACGAACATGTGCCCAAAAAAGCTTCATGACAGGCACAACTCGGTTCATTTAAAGACCTTCGAACTATTTGTTGCTTAGAAGAATTCTTAGCAAATATCAGATGCAGGTATGTGTACAAATTAGTTTTAAAAACTTCCGCGGCTGGCTAAATCATTCATTTTTTTTTCGCCAATTGTATATCATTTTCATAATTTTGCAAGATATTTTAAGACACAACAAACCATTATATTTTTCTTAAAATTTGAAAACAAATATTTTGTCAATTGTAGATCTCTTCTGAACTTAATCATGGAGTGTTCAATAGTTTTTCAAATCTTATCAGGGTGGCTTTGTCTCCAACGATCCTCTATCTTAGGTGGTTTCATTGTGTCATTACATAAAATGTTGTTAAATAAAAGACACATAGACAATATAAGTTCGACGAGAAAAAAGATTTTTGTTTTTAAATTAACACCACCGTCTATGTTATATTTAGATTCAGCCATGTTAAATATTAGTTAAGCTATTTAAATGAGGTATTTAAATTTAAAATATGTTTTTCATTCCAATAATACAGTACAAATTTAATGGCCTAGCTATAATAAAGTATAAATAATGTATATTTGTATGATATAATAGGTGATTTTATTAATGTAAGATTTATATTAAACTCAATTCCTTCTTGAATGAGATCCACTCTCGTGGACCCCCATTTGGATGTCATGGACCCCTAATTCTTTTTTTCACTTTCGTGGACCCCCTGGAAGCCCTCGTGGACCCCTAAGGGTCCATATGGACCACTTTGGGAATCACTGGTCTACATATTACATAAATCTACTTCATACTTGTGTATATACCAACCACAATCAACACAGAGAAAGAAAAAAAAACATATACTAGACATTGCCCATAGACATAGTTATGTGCAGTTCAGATGCTGTCAGACTAGTTATGGGGGATTTCAATCATCTTTCGATAGCTCAACACTTGCCATCATATACTCAATATGTTAATGGTCCCACAATGCACGATAAAACCTTGGACATGTGTTACACTATATAGCAACATAAAAATGGCCTAAACATCTCGATCGTTATTTCCTCTCGCAGAGTCGGACCACACAATGATCCATCTTACACCTACGTACAAACCGGTTTTAAAAACAACAAATCCCGCAGTACAGTCCATCCAGTCATGGTCTGATGACGCTGCTTTATAGCTACAAAGTTGTCTCGAGCCAACAGATCGGGACATGTTTGTAAACAACTGCCCAGACAGATGAACTTAACACAACTGTTAATTCGTACATCCAGTTCTGTGAAAACATGGTTGTACCAAAGAAGAAAATTAAAACAGTCAGTAATAATAGACCTTGGATGACCTACATTAAAAATTAACATTCTGTCATCATCGAGAGGTGGGGCGCGGTGGTCGAATGGTTAAGCGCTCGGCTTCCGAACCTGAGGTTCGTAAACTAGATAGATAGGGAAAATCCTACATCTCTATATATATTCCTCTAAGTCTGAGGTCAAACAACAACATGCAAGCAAGCAAGCAACAACAAGCAAGCAAATAGGGAAGATCCCATGGCGTACGCACCACGGTGTGAATGGACCCAATCCGCACTATTTCATTCACAAAATAGCATAGACATAAATAAATATAGGCCGGAAAAAGGAAGTAACTTCCTGTAACTTGAAAACACATGTATATATATCTACTATTGAATTATGATTTCTAAATTATGAAAAAAAATAAAAAATTGCATGATCCTCAGTCTTAGAGATTAAACACAATTTATAGACATAAAATAATGTACACACAATTGTAATGCACAAATTTTTATATTATAAAACTCTCTTATGAATTTGTGTAGCGAATGGAAGGGAGGTTAAAAAAGTGGAAGCCGGAAGAGATTATATACACAGATAGATACTACTCTCAGGTTTAACTTTAGCGAGGGAAATCTGTTATATCATGTTATAAAATGGTTCAATTTAATAATTTATACACCTAAAAATTAACACGGGACCAAAGAAAGTGCAGGGCCCACTGCGGTCGCATATGTTGCAGTGCCTATAAGGCCTGCCCTGCAAAATAGTGGCGTATGATATGAAAAATTTAAAAATTGCATTGCGTGTTTCCAACATGACGAATACAAACTTTTCTTGATTATAGATGTGTTAGTGCTCCTGGGACTCATTTAAATCGACAGGATGGCGCGGGGAATCTGTTGTAAGTAATAAAATGGCTTAATTTAATCATTTTTTATACTTTAAATTAGAGCGGTTCCTATAAAATTGCGTGTCCTATGAAATGAGGGCCCCACTGCGGTCGCCGGCCCTGGTAAATAGCGGCGTATGCTATGCCGCCGGTCAACTAGTTTATGATATTTTAGATCATTCAAAGTTCTGATGCAACGGCTACTTTTTCTTTTCTGAAAGCAAAAAATCTAATTTTTTAAATCACTTATGCAAGCTGTTTTTACACCTCCTTTGCAACTATTCACTATTAATAGTAACAAACACAGGAGGCTCTTGATTAGGGGAAAGTATAATTTACCATATTTTTATCACATTTAAGCAAATGGTTGTAGATTTTTTTGTAAATTTTTTTTAACATTTCTATTGTTAAGTTATTTAAGTTCTGTTATACTAAGTACTATATTTACACACACACAAAATTACTATTTTTTTAAAGAGAAAAAATACTTTTAGTATGCATATATGTCGGACATAATTTAAAACAACAATTAATAAGTAGTTGTTCATATTATCGCGAGAGCTGTACTATAGTACAATACACAGCAAACACAAAGCCAAAGGGGAAAAACTGTTTTAATTACTTTTTGTTTTTATTATACGGAAATGTTTTTTTCTTGAGGAATAAGAGTATTGACCCTTTACAAAACAATTAGATAAATCAGATATTCATAAGTCATCAGTTAAGTCAGGTTTACATCTAACTTCACATTCACTTTCACCTATCCTTTTGTCTGCTGGACCGCTGGGGCACTACACCAGATTTATTAAACTTTGTTTTTCATTCTTCTTTGTCATTTGTCTTTGATATAATTGTATCTTCATAATATGGAAATCTGTATTTTTACCTGCCTGGGTGGGCCTCATCGGGGGCCGATTTTGAGTTTGTGTTTTCACACAAACTGTCTTTATAACCTTGTCATTTTTAACATTTATATAAACAGTAAAGAAAAAAATGAACATACATGAGATATCCCTTTTGGACAAACATTGGGGTGGGGAATAACACAGGGAATAAGTGGCACTGTTATACTTACTCGGGACACACGGAATCCAAGACACACGCATACACTTAGTTACAACGACACATAACGGGGAAGGAGAGACACACATCTGACAAACTTGTAGATTAGAAAAGAGAAACCCAATATCTATACATCGCAATACAGATGAATAAATAATGAAAGAAATAGCATCTCACTGGGTGACTAGTGTCATGAAATGGAAACAGTGAACACGAGTGAAACAGAGTAAGAAAGTAAGAAAGAATATAAGAAAAAGAAAGAAGAAAAAAAAAGAATCAAAACCACAAAAAAGAATCAAAAAAGAAGGAAAGAAAGAGTCCGAAAGAGAAAGAAAGAAAGAAACAGAAAAAGGAAAGAAAGAGTCTGAAAGAGAAGGAAAGAAAGAGTCAGAAAGAGAAGAAAAGAAGAGGCAGAAAGAGACGGAAAGAAAGAGTAAGAGAAGGAAAAAAGCGAAAGAAAGGGAAGGAATTAAAGAGTCAGAAAGAGAAGGAAAGAATGAGTCAGGAAGAGAATGAAAAAAAGAGAAGGAAAGAAAGAGTCAGAAAAGAAAGAAAGAGAAATAAAGGAAAGGAATTAAAGAGTCAGAAAGAGAAGGAAAGAAAGAGAAAGAATGGAGGGAAATAAAGAGTCAGAAAGAGAAGGAAAGAAAGAGTCAGAAAGAGAAAGAAAGAAAGATGAAGAAAAAAGAAAGGTTAAGGAGAAAGAAGACAAGGTGGAATTGAGAAAAAAAAAGCAGTGATGAAGACAAGACAGAGAGAGAGAGAAGACAGCTTTGAGTGACAAGACTTCACATTCCGAGTTTTCATTTGCTGAGCTGTCGAAAAAAAAAAAGGTTTTACTGAAAAGGTTTTGTTTATTTTTGAGTGTGTTTTCAATTCTTCAGTTTCAAATTCGTTGCCAGTTGCCTGCAGTAAAACTACAGTATTGAACAGACTTTCATTTTTCCTTCTAAATGCGCACCAATGTCAGACAATGCACACTTCACACAATTCATTTATTATTCCCCTCAAGACACACTTCAAACCATTCACATCATCACAAACGTTATAGTTCACATTATTCACATTTGAAGCAATTCGCTTTTCATACAATTAACAGAATCACAATTCACCATCTTTCTTTTGTTTGCTAAACATATTTTGTGTGCTCCTGAGAAATACAGGTTATTTTTTAAAATTACATCCTTACCCTCATTTACCGCAGGACGGCTGGTGATGGCTGGTGATGGCTAGGGATTGCGACGTGCAGGGTTTGAATCCGAGGTCATCGAGACGACCATCTTTGGTTACTAAGAACAGGTTTTATTGCTTATAGCAGTAGCGGGGCATGTACGCTGTGAAGGGTTCAATAAACCCGCCCCACGACCATTACGGGCTCACAGCCTGTGGCGTAGCAACAAAGGTGCACAGGGGTTGATTACACTTTGGTCCACGACTCTTTAAACCAGCGGTTCTCAACCTTTTTATCTCGGCGACCCCCTAATAGGATTCCCCACTAGGCGGCGACCCCTAATATGATTCCCCACTAGGCGGCGACCCCCTAATACGATTCCCCACTAGGCGGCGACCCCTAATATGATTCCCCACTAGGCGGCGACCCCCTAATACGACTTCCCACCAGGCTTTGACCCCCAACCGTAAAATTTATTTCATTCATAGGCCTTAGTAGACACTGAATGTGATTTTGTTAATGTTATCAAATCAAATTTCAAATGTATATATCTGACATCTATGTGGTATTTACATAGCAAAAGCTTCGTGTAATTTTATTTAGTGTTCAACGAATTTGTGCTTAAATTTTTTGAAAAAAGTTTATCTTTAATGTATATCATCTATGATACAAATGTGCTTGTTACAACATTTAAGAAATCGTATGACAAAAAAAAAATTCAAATGAAAAATAGCCAAAAAACAACAACAACACGAAATTTCCGATGGTCTTAGGCGACCCTTGGCAAATAATCATTGGACCCCCCAAAGGGGTCGAAACCCACAGGTTAAGAATCACTACTTTAAACTTAAGGATGACACTAAAGAAAAAAAATGTACTTTTGTGTGTATATTTGTATTCTGAATTGTGAAAAGCTCCCTCAAAATGTCCCAAACGTTGCACGAAACGAATTTGGTTTAGAAAATATGAATGTGTTATACAGAAAAAAAGGGAAAGGAGTTGAGCAACAATAACAATTAGTTCTATACGGATATTCCCGATGGTCACGGGTCGTGAATTAATATTTCGACACATCTGCATTTTATGCATTTTTTTTTTCTAAGCTTAATCTATTTCTTTTATTTTCTGTATGTAAAAGATAAAAAATTTAATCCCTTTATTTTCGTAATGGTTTCTATTTTGGGGAAATATCAATTCTCAGTTAGAAAATCTAGCTAACTATTAAGAAGAATAGTATAATGTATACTAAAACATCTGAATTCGATTCAAGAAAGTAGACATTATGTAATAGTACTGTAAGTTTTCATCGCATTGTTTTGTTGCCGTCTGTATTGTGTCAAATAATAGAAGGAGATGTAATCTAAACACAGAAACAAACAAAATAATTAAATATGAAGGAAGCAAGAGAAATATCAAAGGTTTGTGCGTGTGCTATTACGATGAATAGCGAAAACGAATTGGGGAGCATGTTTATAATAACGATCTAGAACACTGATTCCCAAAGTGGTCTATATATCATCTCATCTCAGCCTGTGGTCCCTACTGGGGCATAGGCCACCAACCAGCTTTCTCCAGGCATCTCGGTTCTGGGCGAGTCTCTCCAACTGTCCCCATGTCTTGCCCATCTGCTTGGCTTCTGTTTCCAGATCGCGGCGCCATGTGTTCCTGGGCCGTCTTCTATTCCTCTTTCCTTGGGGGTTCCAGGTTAGGGCTTGCCTTGTTATGTTGGATGCCGGCTTGCGCAGGGTGTGACCTATCCATCTCAAGCGTCTCTGAAGGATATCTATTTCAATGGGCTGCTGTTTTGTTCTTTGCCACAGTTCCTCATTCGAGATTTTGTCTGGCCAGCGCATCATAAGAATCTTCCTCAGGCAGGTGTTGATGAATACCTGGATTTTTTTGATGGTGGTGACAGTGGTTCTCCAGGTCTCTGCTTCATAAAGTAGTATCGGCTTAACAATGGTGTTAAATAGCCTTATCTTGGTGGTGGTGCTTAATTCCCTAGATCCCCAGGTGTTCTTCAGCTGCTCGAGCTTTACCAATGCGGGTTTTGACATCTGCATCTGTTCCGCCATGGTGATCTATAATGCTGCCTAGATAGGTGAAGCTTTCCACCTCTTCCAGCGCCTCACCTTGGACTATAATGGGTGTAGTGTTTGATGCCTTTATTTTGAACACCTTGCTCTTTCCTCTGTTTATGGTAAGACCCATTCTAGCGGAATTGTCTGCAACAATATTTATCTTTTCCTGCATCTGCTGCTGTGTGTGAGAAAGAAGAGCTAAGTCATCTGCAAAGTCGAGTGTCCACTTTATACCGTTTCGCTTCTGGTCTGTTGCTGTCTTCATGACCCAATCTATGGCTAGTAGGAATAAGAAGGGAGAGAGTAAACAGCCTTGTCTCACTCCTGTTTGGATTTCAAATGCCTCTGTCAGTTGTCTGCCATGCACTACTCTGCAAGTCATCCCTTCATATGACTTCTTGATGATGTTAGTAATTTTTTCAGGCACTCCATAGTGTCTTAACAGTCTCCAGAGGGTCTGTCTGTCCACACTGTCAAATGCCTTTTCATAATCTATAAAACTGACGTAGAGAGGGGAGTTCCATTCCATAGACTGTTCCAAAATTATGCGCAGTGTTGCTATCTGATCTGTGCATGATCTCTCCTTTCGAAAGCCGGCTTGTTGGTCACGAAGATGTGGGTCTACAGAATCTTTCATTCGGTTTAACAGGATGCGATTAAACACTTTCCCTGGAACTGACAGTAGCGTTATCCCTCGATAGTTGGAGCAGGAACTAAGATCGCCTTTCTTTGGGAGTTTGATGAGGTAGCCCTCCTTCCATTCTGGTGGCACTTCTTCATTTTCCCATATCTTGCAGAAGAGAGGGTAGAGTAACTTCACACTTGTTTCAATGTCTGCCTTTAGTGCTTCAACTGGGATGCTGTCAGGTCCTGCAGATTTGCCATTCTTCGATTGTTTGATTGCTCTGCGAATTTCTTCCTTGGTGGGTGCACTGCACTTGATAGGTAAGTCTCTTGTGGCTGGGGGTATTTCTGTTGGGTTTACAGGTGAAGGTCTGTTTAGCAGCTCCTGGAAATGTTCAATCCATCTCTTCTTTTGTCCTTCTTCGTCTGTTATCGCGTTACCATTTTTGTCCTTTACTGGTCTCTCTGACATGGCAAATTTTCCAGATAGCTTTTTTATGATAGAGTACAGGTCCTTGGTGCTGTTCTGATGGGCTGCTTCTTCTGCTTCTTTTGCCAGCGCTTCGATGTAGCTCCTCTTGTCTGTTCTGATGCTACGCTTAACATTCCTGTCTATTTCAGCATATTCTTTTTGTGCCTTTCCTTTTGCTGCCCTTGTTTTACTGTTGTTCACATCTGCTTTCTTCTCTCTTCTTTCCTTGATCTTCTGAAGAGTTTCTGATGAAATCCACTCCTTGTGGGTGTATGACTTGGGACCAAGGATTTCTAGGCATGTGGAGGTTACTGTTTCTTTAACTTTCTGCCACGTCTGTTCTACTGTCTCTTCTTCTAGCAGCTCTTCTAGGAGCTGGAACTTGTTAGATAAGGTGACTTTGAACTCTTCCTGTTTTATGCAGTCTTTCAGCGCAACAGTATTGTAGTGTTGGCGTTGGCTGGGCCCACTTGCCCAAGTCTTTTTCAGCTTCAGTTTCACTCGAGCGCACAGAAGATGATGATCTGAAGAAACATCTGCTCCTCGTCTTACACGTACATCTTGAAGAGATCGACGGAACTTCTTCACAATACAGACATGGTCTATTTGGTTCTCTGTTACTAGGTCTGGTGATATCCATGTTGCTTTGTGTATTCGTTTGTGTGGGAAGACAGTTCCTACAATCACTAATTTGCTTGTGGCACACATGTCCGCAAATCTCTCTCCATTTTCATTCATCTCGCCTAATCCATGTTTTCCCATGTTCTCTTCATATCCTTTGTTGTTATTGCCAACCTTAGCATTGAAATCGCCCATTATGACGAGGATGTTCCTTTTTGGTTTGTCCTGTAGGATGGTAGTCAGCCTATAGTAAAAATTGTCCTTCTCCTCCTCTTCACTGTCGTTTGTAGGGGCGTAGCATTGAACAATGTCTAAGTTAATTCTTTCCTGCACTGTGTGGAATGAGGCTGTTATTATCCGTGGTCCATGCGCTTCCCATCCTATAAGTGCTCTCTGAGCCTGCTTAGACAGCATCAGGGCTACTCCATGGGTGTGTGTAGCCTCCTGCTCATGTCCTGAGTATAAAAGTAGCTCACCTGAAGCCAGTCTTTTCTGCCCGGAGCCAGTCCATCTTGACTCACTGATTCCTAGGATGGTGAGGTTGTACCTTTTCATCTCAGCTGCCACTTGCGCTGTCTTCCCAGACTCATACATTGTTCGGACATTCCATGTACCGATGGTGGTGGTGGTCCTGGTAGAGAGGATGGTCTTCGACCTGTCAGCTTCCAGAAGATTCTGGCTTTCACTGGCATGCGTCATAAACCTTCCAGCTGGAGTTCCATCCTCTCCCAGGTCAGTGACTTCTGTTGATTTGCTGTTTGGTGTTTCTGTAGCTAGTGTTTTTTCTACAGGGTAGGGTAGCTAGCCCTACGCCCAACCCTCCTCCTTTTTCCGGGCTTGGGACCGGCATATGACGGAGTTCGGCATATGGCGAAGTTTGGTCTATATAGGATTCTACGAAAGTTAAAAATGGAATTGGGAGTCTATGGGATGTGCACGGTGGTGTACGATAAAGAGTCTAAATTTAGCAATACTGAAAATCTTATACGATAGGCAACTTATTGATTTTACCAGCCGTTGAAGAAACTATGAAAACTCTTACACAAACTTATATCATTAAAAGAATTTCATGTTTGGGTTTGTGGCCTGTGTCTTGTTCGGGCCTCTTGATGAAGAATACAATTTTGAAAACATGGTCGGCATTCTCTGGTGATATTTCAATGGTCTCAAGTTTGGGCTTCCGGAACATATCAACATATAATGTAGTCCGATTATGGTGTGTACGGTTAAGATGTGAAAAATGATAGGTGGCCATATCGAGATCGAGTTTATAATAGGTGTCATATTTCTGGTATATCGAATGAGAGATTGTCCATTTCTCGTTTTTACAATTCACTTTTAGTTTCTTTATTTCTTTAAGATAGAGTGCGATGTTCAAGTGTGTATTTCTTTTGTCACATTTGGCAAGTGTGTCAGCCTTCTATTTCCTTCTATTTAAACATTGGAGGACAGTATTCTTGCTGTTGTTGAGCTTTACAAGGTCACACAATATGTTTTGTACAAAATCTATTAGATGTTCCTTCAGATTGTGTGGATAATTACATCCTAGCCTATACCTCCCGACTGGAGATGCGAGCAGGCAAGGGGGGCCGCCAAATGTCAGTCCAGGCATCATGTGTTGTTTTATTTAGAAGGCATCAAAGTTTGTCAAGTTGTGATGGACTTTTTTTATATTGGTCACAAAAAAATAACTGTTTAGAGAACTTAGTTGATTCGCTTGCATGGTGGCTGTTAGCTCCAGTGATTCTATTTCTTTTCTGTGGTTGTCAGAGAGTTTAATATAGTTACAATGAACTTAATTTTTAAATTATTTATTCTCTATTGGGTCATCCAGCAAAAAGTATAGCTCATTCGTTTGTGGTGGCTTTATGAGAACCATCCATGCAAATTCTGACACATTGGTTGTTGGGGCAATGGATTTGTAGAATTTACTAAATTCTTGAGCTCTGTTGGAATATAGTCAAATATTTTTTTCGTCCTATGTAAGTCTTTGCAAATGACAAATATATTTTTGCAATTAACATATTTTTCAATTCAGCTGGCTGAGTCAACCTTGTCTGGTAATGATGCATTTTTAGCAGCTCCCGTAAGGGGAAAAAGCCGCTATTAGGTTTGTGCAAAATGTCCGTCTGTCCGTCTGTCACACTCAGGGCGCCAAAACTAGAAGAGATACGAAAAATATTTTTCACCATTAAATGCGGCTTGAAAAGTTTAGGTGCAACGGCTACTTTTAGTTTTCTAAAAGCAAACCGTTTAATTTATAAAAATTATTATGCAAGCGATTTTTTAATAATAATACACCAATTGTGAAGCAATTACGTAAATCTAAGGGAGGAAATGTTACTATAAGAAATGCTCTTGGCATGTAGATATCACGCACATTTTTTAAAATGAATTTCTGTCTGTCTGTCCGTCTGTCCGTCTGTCTTACTCAGAGCGCCAAAACTAGAAGAGATACGAAAAATATTTTTTCACCATTAAATGCGGCTTGAAAAGTTTAGGTGCAAAGGCTACTTTTAGTTTTCTAATAGCAAACCGTTTAATTTATAAAATTAATTATGCAAGCGATTTTTTAATATAAAAACACCAATTCTAAAACAATTACGTAAATGTAAGGGAGGAAAAGTTACTATAAGAAATGCTCCACATATAAGGATATCACGCACATTTTTTAAAATGAACTTTTAGCAGCGACTTTCGTGTACTAGCGTAAAGCCCGGCAATGACATGATTCTAAACTAATTTTTTAATTTTTAAAAAAAATCAGATTTTTTAAAACAAAATTGTTTAGTGCCCCCATTAGAATGAAAGAAGCATATTTTTGTGCGTTTTGTCTGTTGGTTGGTCTGTCCGTCACGGTTAGATAAAAAAAAAAACACTAAAGGCTTATGAAAATATAATTTAACCTTTACTGTTCTTTCAGAAATATTGCGATAGTTTAAGGATGGGAGCATACAGGAATTGAGCCAGGGACCAACGATAAATCCGAACCAAAGTCTAGTGCGCAAACATCAAGATAAGGCAGGTTTATACCCTTCTCGCCATCCTCCGTCGTCCAGCGAGAAGTTAATTATTTTCAACTTAGAAGGAACATCCGAAACATCTTGCGAATAGGCGGATCTAACAGAGATCCGACTCCGACGGGGGCCGCCTCTGAGTTTGTGTATCACACAAAATCTCTTTGTAATCTTATTTTATCATAAACAACTACACGATATTTGTCTGTTCTTATCATAGAAAACTGCATTTTATCATCATGTTTTCCAAACCTTGTCACAGCATGCATCTTATTTCTCACTCTATCAATGTGATCTGCTTAGCAGTCTATTTAGAAATTTCGAGTGATCAAAAATTATATTATAATTTCTATGACAGAGATCAGGTTGGCTTTGCTTTTTTTTTTAATCATATAGAAACAGCCTTAAGCTTAGATCTAGATGCACAAGTTATCGACTTTGCTACATATAAGGCCAGAAAAATGTATGTTTGATCTATCTATTTTTAACTGACGGAAGTAGAATTATTTTATTGTTTGCATCAAAATTGATAAGTTTTACACCTCGAAGTGTTTTAGGAATGTAAATGTGTAGAGTGTAGAACTCATAAAGCATTTCTTTAGTCGTTTAATAATAATAAAAAAAAAATAATAATAATAATAATAATAAAATAATAATAAATAATAATAAAATAATAATAAATAATAATTAAATAATAATAAAATAATAATAAAATAAAAATAAAATAAAAAAAATAAAATAAAATAAAAATAATAATAATAATAATAATAATAAAATAATAATAATAAAATAATAATAATAAAATAATAATAATAAAATAATAATAAAATAAGAATAAAAAAATAATAAAATAATAATACAATAATAATAAAATAAAAATAAAATAAAAATAAAATTAATAAACTCGTTCTTTTCAAACATAACAATAATAATAATGTAAGAAAATTTGTCTTACAATTAGTGCATTACACCCAACAAAACATTATAATTATAGAAAACCAAAATATACATTCACACCAGACTCACTCACAATTCACACGTGAAAAGTTTATAGTAGATAGTTTCTATGCAATGATTAGATTGTCACTAGAACAAAAGAGTTTTCATGTCTGCTTGCATTTGCTATCGGTGTCTTGTATTTCTTTTGTAATGGTAAAATCACAAAATCCCAACCCATAGGCTGATTTTTTATTTCTAGAATCTTTTTAGCTTTTTATTTATGGATGTTTGTCTCGAACAGCTGTCCAAATAGGGTTTGTTTTTAGCCAATGATTTTACCACCAACATTTAGAATTCTACGAATTTTTTTTTTTATTTTTAATTTTCAGATTGCCATAAAAGGCAGAGATATTAAAACTTAAAATATTTCAGATGTGGGCGTGATAAAAAATAGCCAAGGCCTTTTCACTAACATTAAAATGCAACATTTTTCTAAGTAATCTGATCTTTGCTGCCCTTTTTTTGCTTTTTTTTAAAACATGTTTCAGTTTAATTTAGTTAACAAACTGTACAAATGTTTACTTTAAAGACAGTATTACTTGCCTGAGTCAAACGTAATGACATTGTTACTAATTACTTATTAAAAAAGGTACTTTAATTGCATAGTAGTGTATTTTAGTAAATGTACCGATACATTCAAATTACTCAGTTGTTATGTCTCACTTTACATTCATCTTATGGGGGGGGGGGGGGAGCAACGATGATTTTTTTTAATCCGGGCCGTTTTGGGTGGTGCGGGTGGATGGGGGT
>JADKLZ010005465.1:9972138-9984793 GCA_021533235.1 Biomphalaria straminea | reverse complement strand
AATCCCCATATATCGCAGTAGTTGAACAACAAGTGTGTCAATATCGTCATGAAAGTTAATCCACACGTTAACAGTCATTGTCTTGTATCCTCTGTGGACTCTTTTCTTCTATCTTACATTCCCTTTGACATTAATAATAACTGCAATGGCAACTGGCTCAAAAACAAAATTAAAGTCAGGCGAGAAGATCGCATCATCAGATCGTCAGGCCATTCAAGCACCTTCCTACCGGGTACAGAATCAGGATCGCAAAAGAGGAGACAATCAAATTGATGGGATGGACCTCTAATGAATGTACATGGAGGATGTACAGGACTAAATGGAGCTAAGTGCTAAACAAAATACTTCAGTGTAGCCCAAGATCCCCATAGGACCTTAGGACAAGCTAAATGTCGAACACTAGCAATTCTTTTCATTGTAACCTCATCACTAATAATGTTCATATCAGCTCACTTCTCTGTAGAGATTGCTGTGATCCTTGGGGCTGAGTATGTTTCATTGGGTGACTTCTGGAACATGACTTCTGTTTTCCCGAGGTTTATAGATTGTTAATGAGATGTTCTATGCGAACGATTGCGTCCTTCTTCCACAAATCGAACCGAAGCTTCAACTTTTCGTCCTTGAATTTGAAGAGGCTTCAGCCTCGTTTCGTCTGTCCTTCATGTTTTTCAACTTCTCATCCTCGGGTCACGTTGAACTTTTGCATAATTAGTCATAGTCGATGACAATACACGAATTAATCCGAAAAAAAAATAATAATAACAGTAGTAATAATAAAAATAATAATAAATGTTATTATACATAAAGAAATTTGTTTTACAATTTGTGCATTACACCAAACAAAAACTAATCACTATGGCACACAAGATTCACCCATAATTCACATGTAAAATGTTCATATCAGATAATTTTATTGTATTTAATGATTCCATTACCAGGGGAACAAAAAATCTTTGTTATAGGTGTCTTGTATCTCGTTTGTGCTGGCAAAATCACAAAAACTTGTCTTAGAGGATGTTTTTTTTTTATTTTTAAAATCTTTCTATCTCTCTCTCTCTATATATATATATTTTGTGTGGAGGAAGCACAAAACAAAAAGACGATTTGGGTAAGAGAGCGTTACGAAGCCGAGTAGATAGAAAAAAATAGGGTCAGAACTATACTTCTTCTTATACAATACAGACGTTACTTCAAAAAAGAAGATGATTACGTCCTACGCGTCATGCGTTCAGTCATGCATATTAACCAATGACTTAAATTCTGCCAAGTCATTGGTTTTCCTGGCTAGCTCAGCCAATCCATTCCATGCTCTAATAGCGCTAAGTTAAAAGGAGCTTTTGTACAAATTTGTCCTAGCGTATGGAATGAGGAATGTGTATTTTTCTTTGTGTCTTTCTGAGTATTTTATTAAATTTTGTTTTTAAATTTGAAGATTATGGTTCAGTATTTTATGTATAATTACTACTTTACTTTTAAGCTATAGCAATATAGAGCTTTTGAAATGATTTACAACTGAATTAAAAGCCGAAGAAAAGTCAGTGATTGTAAGTAAGTAAAAAATTGTAACAAGGGCGGTCGAAATAAAAGTGCCGTTCTAGTTTAATGTAACAAATTATAAATCATAGTCCAAAATTACGTTAGAAAAAGGAGAGGGGGGAGATTTCTAGCCAATGTGAGCGTTCGATGCGAAGGATGCAAAAATAATTTTTAAAAACAACTCCGGCCAAAAACATCAAAGAGCCTTCAAATATTTCGATAAAGAGACGAAAAGCTGAAAAAATACTTAGATTTTTAGACTTAAATATTATATCTGGACTGGAAACCGGAAGTATCATTCTATCCGCGAATGATCGATTCTCCATTCTATCTATAAATAGATTTGTATGTACGTAAACTCTTTTTTCAGGCTCTAGGGGAGTCGCTCCAATCAATCTTTTCTGTCTTAAAAAAGTAATGAAATTTAGTTTTCTAAGTTTAGAAAAAATGCAAAATCATTTCTCGGATATTCACGCAAATATATGTAACAAAGCCATTGCCTTTCCATTGAGACGTTTCAAAAATCCTAGATGGAAATAATTTAAGTTAATTTAAATCATCTTATGTACATTTAAATAGATTGATTACCTAGATCTTTTTATATAATAATAATTATTATTATTATGAGACAAGAGTACTCTTATTTTTGATGTTCTATTACTAGATCTAGAGCTAAAAATTATATTATATGTTACACAGGTTAGGGTTGAAAAAAAAAAAAAAAACTTTAATTCTATTAGCTACGTTACAAAACAACGCCTTGATCCAACTTGAACAAAAAGTTCACGACATTTTTTGTAGTTTTAAAAAGTTTCCATGTCCAGACTAGATCTAATATATAAGTCTATGTTGGAAGTTGGAACTATTTTCTAATGTGTAGGGGGGGGGGGGGAGAATAATTGTATTTTTAGGAGGGTAGCTTATAAAGAGGGCCGTGCCAATTAGATGTACAAGCAGGGCCGGTCTTAAGCCAGTGCAACCTATGCAGTCTCAGTGGGCCCCGCGCTTTCATTAGCCCCGCGCTAATTCTATTTGTAATTATTAATTGCAAAATATATACGAAAAATTCCTGGAAATGTAATGCATTTAATAAAATCTGAAATTTCATACGTAAAAATCTCCTGAAAAATAGACAAAGTTGTCCTTTGTGTGTGTCATTCAGTACGGAAAACGCCAATCCTACCTGCGAAAAAAAGGCATTGTCATTTTTCATTTAGTAAAATGTAATAATCGGACGATTGTTTACCTTAACCAGAAGTTCCAATACCTTATTTACTTTTATAGTCACTGGCATATAAATGTGTCATAGGTTACAAGGCTCTTACAGTACATTAAACTTAATTTAAATTTTGTACTTAGAAAAGAATGAATAGAATCCAAAGTCGAATTTTTTTTCTATTACAAAATCTTAATTTTCACTTATTATCTTTTTTTTCCACACAGACTAGGTCACGCGCAATCAGTTTCGAATAGGGCCCCACAATTGCTAGGACCGGCCCTGTGTACAAGGTACTAAGTTTTTTGAGGGACGGGGCGAAAAGAGGGGGGGGCGGAGAGACAAGTGGTGTAGAATTCATAAGCCATAAGTGAGTGTCTTTGGGAGGACGTTTTAAAGCGGGTAGTTCCAGGTTTGAACGTACCTAATTATAGAATACACAAAAGTCAAAGTGGAATTGTTGAAATGCGGAAGGTTTTATTAAAAGTGCACAAAGTAAGGGTGATGGAGGACGGTTAAAATATGATGTAAGAATTACAATTTGAAGGCTGCACTAAGAAAAAAGTGCCCAGGCAAAAAAAAAAGCAATGTATATTTTTTTTTATTAAGAAATGAAAAGCAGAAGAAATAGTTAAATAGTGTAAATAAATGTTAAGTCGGATAGTAGGAGGGGGGGGGAATGAAGTGATACTCGTATGTACAGGCCGGTTCAATTCAACCTGATACATAATAAAATAAAATTCGCTGACCAAAGAAATGTATAAGGAGCGTTAAGTTTACGTTATTGTGGCTATAAATAACACGACAGGGATGGGTGCATGGCAGAATAAACGACATATAGCCTGGGAACTCATCAACGGGCGTAGCCTGTGAGAAATGCCACTATATATAAATAAATATATATAATATGAAGGGGTGACAGCGGTGAACAAAAGATTTACTCTAAACTCTAAATCAGCGGTTCTCAACCTTTTTAAGTTGATTTAGACTTGATAACTATTTAGACTTGATAACTAACATGCAGAAAAAAACATGTTTCGCAAAGATATGTGGAAATAAATAAGATTTACTGTAGACAATTGATCAAGAATTGCGTAAAAGACATTGAAGAAAAATCATATTTAGCTACAGTGTCAGTGTTTTCGTCGCTAATAATTGTCAACGAATCATGCAGTGAGTTAGTATGTATTCTTCTGGCGACTCATTCTGTACCAAACAACGAAATCCAGAACGACACCCAAGCATAGTTAGAGCACTATCACCACAAATATTTTTCCCAAGAAGTCTTTGACTTTCCAAAAATGAACCAACTTTGTCTGCATCACGTGCTGTAGTGGTAGTTTCAAGAGGCATCAAAACGAATCTTTAAACTCGCCATTAAATACAACATCTGTGGGTTCATCAAACCGAATGCTAAATTTTGTAAAAGGAGCAAACAATATTTCCTGAATTACTTGATGGACAATATCAGAAGACATGTCAACTAGTCTCCTGTGGACGGTGTCATTAGATATTGAAATTGCACTAAATTTATTAACGTATTCGGCTCCAGTCAGAACTCAAGCAGTATGCTTGACAGCTGACAATAACTCCTTGATAATGGAGTGAATAAAAAGCTTCAAGTGTTGCTTTTAAATATAGTGCTTGCCTTTTGAGTTAACTCTTGATTTCTTGACTATACCAACCTTCAAAATTAGAACACTGAATGTTTTTATCGGCAAAGCTTGGACGTTTCTTCAGCCTCATACCTTCGGCAGATACAACTTTATTACAAATAACTCTTCAGGTCATTTCAATTCCGTCTTTAACTACTGAAATTAAACATTCCGCTAAAAGTTGTCAATTTGTTTTCTTGACGTTCTTCTGGCAGTGTTCATGGTTTGTTCCATAAAGATTTCATTCCTTCAATAACATGGACTATAATAAGATGGCATATTATTAAATACATTTTCTTCACGATGTCATTAGATCCTCACCATAGAATTTTTAAAATATTTTTGATCCCGCAATGGTGTTACGACGCATTTGATGGATAATTATTAAACAAAAACATACTACCAATGAAAACGAATGTATAAACAATGATGTTACATTCACTAAAAGTGCCTTCTGTTTTCTATATGACCTTGTTTTTAGATCTGTCGTTGTCACTTTTATTTTATTTTATTCATATCTCAAGATCATTTCTTTTTTTTAAAATTAATAATGTAATCTGAGCATTCTCTATAACATATCGGTCCATCGAAATATAAATGGTCAATCGACCCCCATGGAGGTCGCGACCCACAGGTTGAGAAACCCTGCTCTAAATGAACGCATAACTTTTTATTTGTTTGTAAAGTCTAGTCTGATTGTTCTGTACATTCTGTAGGCGCTACCACTGCTGAGTGGCCAATTTCATTCTGCTCTGAAGTACATGCAATCAAGAATAATTACATGCTAATGTGGTGTTTGTTTCCTGGCCATTTGAAAACGTGTAAAAGGTTGTGCATGGTTTGAGCATGCACATTTGCTTATCAGTGGGTTTGGGTGTCTGTCCATTGTGTGATTCATCAGATCGTGTTTTTTAGTTATAAACATAGAGCATCTCTATTGGTCAAGTCTTGATGATTCATTCATCTACCTTGTCAAGGAGATATTCCTTGATTGTTTGTTTTACATATTTTGGATGCTCCTCCAGAATTGAAGATTATTTCATCCTAGCCCAAATCTCCATCTGGACGGCGGGGGGGGGGGGATGAAGGCGGGCTGGGTCTGTGGGGAGAGACCATTCACAAATGTGTTACTTAAAAAGTCTCAAGTTAAACACTTTTACAAAAACCTTCAGCGGGCACAGGACATCGGAGACACGGTAAGGAGCACAAAATTCAAGGCTCATCTCACGGGATACTAATGGCAGCCAAAGGCAGGTGACCGAACCAAGACACAAGATCCAAAAGCACCGGACGCAGCAAAGAGAAAACTAAAAATGTTGAGATTCTGGTCATACGACAGATACCTTACAAGATACCTCAATATCAATTCAAGAATTCATGTCAACAGACAAAATAGCAGTTCTAGAATACACGTCAACAGACAAAAATACCAGTTCTAGAATACAAGTCAACAGACAAAATACCAGTTCTAGAATACAAGTCAATACATTAGAAGTCTTTAACAATATAATTCAGACATAATATTTCATAACTTTTTTTTTACCGAACGACTCACTTTCGACTCCAGTGAATCTTTTTTTTCTTTTATAAATGCAAAATAGATCAACTTAGAGTTAATTTGACTTTTAGCTTAACAGTGTGTGTATTTGGTTTGTAGCTAAAACAGTGTGTGTATTTGGTTTGTAGCCAAAACAGTGTGTGTATTTGGTTTGTAGCTAAACGAGTGTAAGATTTACAGAACATTATGTCTTTTCGGTTTACAGCTAAACATTGTAACAATTGGGTTTGTAGCTAAGTATTGGCTGCTATCATCCTGTTGAATTATTGATAACATTCTAAAATGACCCAGAACCGAGAAACGCGTAGATGTCAGATAAACAATGAAATAAGTTTTGATTATGTATCGCGTTACATAACACAGGCAACTTTATAATAATACTTAAAAAGAGGACAATAAATCCCCTCCCTCTCTCTCTCTATTATATTTCTCGCTGGTCACTCTCTACTCTTTCTCTCTATCTGTCTCTCCTCTCTCTATCCTTTCACGCTCTCTCGTTTTTCTCTCTGTCGCCATCCTTTCTGTCGCTCAACTCTCTCTCTCTCTTACTTTCTCTAAATCTCACTTTAAGCTCACTTTCTTCTCTCTCTCTCTCAACTCTCTCTCTCTTCTTTTCTCCATCTCCTATCTAAATCCCCCCTCTTTCTCTGTCTTTCTCTCTCCTTCGTTCTCTTTCTCCTTTCTCTCTTTCCCTGTACCTCTCTCTTCCCTCCTCTCTCTCTTTCTCTCTCTCCTCTCTCTTTTTTCCTATACCTCTCTTTTCCCTCCTCTATCTCTCTCTTTCCCAAAACCTCTCTCTTGAAGTCTCTTCTCTTGAAGTTTTGATTATGTATAGAGTTACATAACACAGGCGCTATATAAGACTAGAAATTACAGGGTTTTTTTTATTGTGATAGACTCTAGATACCGGTACCTTAGAAAAAATTAATAGGGACCTACACAAAAATAAATTTTGGTAATATCAAACGGTTCACTTACCTTATGTTATATATTCATTATTAAGAACACACTTGTTCTCGTCCAATGAACACTTGAAATAGATTGGTATCATATTAACACCACTAGCACAATAACCCTGAAATTCTCTTTAATCCAAAACAAGAACTCTCCTTTCAAAAGAAAAGACCAAAATTCCTCAATTGCGCCAAAGAAACAAAACAAATTTGACAGCTTTTCCTTCCTCTAATAATTTGAACTTCACGTGTAGAGATAAGAAATAACAATCACAACACATTCCTCAACCCCCCCAGACTACGTAGAGAGGCGGGGAGCACAAGGTGTATCCTGCCGTTTTAAAGACAAACGGGAAGTTGAGCTGATCAAGGGACTAGCTACTCACTTTCAAGAGCTACGGAGTCTACGTTGGGACAACTAAAAGTAACGAGAGAGAGGAGGGAAGAGACTTCAAGAGAGAGGTTTTGGGAAAGAGAGAGAGAGGAGGGAAAAGAGAAGTATATGGAAAAAGAGAGAGGAGAGAGAGAAAGAGAGAGAGGAGGGAAGAGATAGGTACAGGGAAAGAGAGAAAGGAGAAAGAGAACGAAGGAGAGTGAAAGACAGAGAAAGAGAGGGGGATTTAGATAGGAGATGGAGAAAAGAAGAGAGAGAGAGTTGAGAGAGAGAGAGAAGAAAGTGAGCTTAAAGTGAGATTTAGAGAAAGGAAGAGAGAGAGGTGAGCGACAGAAAGGAGGGCGACAGAGAGAAAAACGAGAGAGCGTGAAAGGATAGAGAGAGGAGAGACAGATAGAGAGAAAGAGTAGAGAGAGACCAGCGAGAAATATAATAGAGAGAGGGAGGGAGGGGATTTATTGTCCTCTTTTTAAGTATTATTATAAAGTTGCTGTGTTTATTTCTTTGCTTTGTAAAGTGCATACTGTTGATGGTGTTTACTAGTAAAGCATTTTTAGACACTTGAAAGAAACAAGATTACACAAACTCAGAGGCGGCCCCCGTAGTGCACAACAATGGGTCATCTGTTTCTGTGAGCAATGCATGCAAAAGAACAAGTTTCTAATTTCAGCACAAGTATCAGAAGTTATGAAGTACAAACTAATCAAAGTATCAGAAGTTATGAAGTACAAACTAATCAAAGTATCAGAAGTTATGAAGTACAAACTAATCAAAGTATCAGAAGTTATGAAGTACTAACTAATCAAAGTATCAGAAGTTATGAAGTACAAACTAATCTATCAACAACCACATCACTACCTCCCTCGATACTGTTTTACCGATGTGATTGTATAGTTCTGGGGAGCATTATATTATTATTATTTTGGAAATGAATAAATTGTCTTTATTTAGTACTGCCAGCTTTGTTAAAAAGGAAACTGAATTTATTGTAGTCCCCTCAACAGTGTCAGCTGAAAAATTTTCTGATGATCTGACAGGTCTGCAGCAGTACTGAGGATCCTCTTTGGAATGCTTGGTGTTTAGAATGTGTCTGCGACGTCAGTTGTCATTATCCCCTCGCTTGATATGTATATACATACTAGAGATAGCTTCCATAGTGCCTTAATCTCTTACCTTAGATTTTCATAGTTTCTGTATTCTATTTCAGTTTTCCTTATATTGTGCGATAATCATACGGCGATGTCAATGGTGGTTGCGGATTTCTTGTTTGTTTGTTGATAAATAGAAGTTCAGTCTTATCAGTCGAAATATTCTGTCTCAGTATAACATGTGATCGGCTGACAGGAGGACCTTCTGTGTTGTTGTTTTTTTTTGAGTAAGGAGGCGCATTTTTTTTTCTTATTTTTCTTGTACTAGTTGACCGGCGGCATAGCATACGCCACTATTTTGCAGGGCGGCCTTAGGCACTGCAACGTATGCGACCGAAGTGGGTCCCGCACTTTCTTTGGACCCGTGCTAATTTTTAGGTGTTTAAATTATTAAATTAAACCATTTTATGACATATAGCAGAGTTCCCGCGGCCTCTTGATTTACCAGGAGCCCCTGTAAATCTGAAATGTTATTAAATATAGGGTACGAATGTCCTGGAAATCTCCGGAAATTATTAAAATCTTTTGTAAAGTAAAAGTAAAGTAAAAAAAAATATCCGGAAATATATATATACATAGATATATAAATATCCGGAAATGGAAGTGAGATTAAAAGGAGCAAGCCAGTGAAATTATTATTTTAACGTAATTTGTGATATTAAAGTACTTCTAAAGTCAAACCTGAGAGTAGACTCTATCTGTGTATTGTCGTTCTAGATTCAAGAGTCTTACGACACAATATAATCTGTAAATACTTACTTAATATTATGACAAATTGAGAAGAAGAGAATTATATAGGCCTACACAACTTTCATTCAAAAAATGCTCCTCTATGCTATGCTATTTTGTGAATGAAAATAGTGCGGATTTGGATACACCATTTTCCATTCACACCATGCTGCGCCATGGGATCTTCCCATTTACTTGTTGCTTACTTGTTGTTTGAACTTGTCGACTTTGAGAATTATATATATACTAGTCGACCGGCGGCATAGCATACGCCGCTATTTTGCAGGGCAGGCCTTAGGCACTGCAATATATGCGACCGCAGTGGGTCCCGCACTTTCATTGGACCCGTGCTAAATTTTAGGTGTATCAATTATTAAATTGAACCATTTTATCACATATAACAGATTTCCCGCGGCCTCTTGATTAAATTAAATTATTAAATGCTATGCCGCCGGTCGAAAAAAAAGTCCTGGAAATTTCCGGACATTATTAAAATCTTTTTAAAGTAAAAAAAAAAGTGCTAATTTTTTAGGTGTATAAATTATTAAATCAAGTTACATGAAGTTAATTCTTTTTCCAGTCTATATTTATTTATGTCTATGCTATTTTGTGAATGAAAATGGTGCGGATTTTGGATATATTATTTCCCATGCACATCATGCTTCGCCATGGGATCTTCCCATTTGCTTGTTATAAGTAAAGTGAATGCGTGAATTCATGAATGAAAAATACTATGAATGAAGCTAAAAAATGGCTAATTGACCTTAATTTACGCGATATTAAGAATATAGCTGAACTCATGCAACAATGCTTAGAAAAACAAATTTGAATGTTAATTTGATTAAATGGACTATAATTAGTATGTTCATGTGCTAAAGCATAAAACTATATATGTGCGAAAAGAATTTCTATAATATTCTTAGAGTTGAATTCGAGTTTTAGATCTAGATCTAGATCTAGGAATAGAGAGATTAGTTACTTTTCGTAATCATATCTAATGAACGAATGTGCGTAATTGAAGTACTTTCTAAAGTGAAACCTGAGAGTAGACTCTATCTGTGTATATTAGTTGTATTCTGTGTATTCTAGTTTCAATATTCTAACGACACAATAATGTGTAAATACTTTTAATATTATGACAATAATCTTAGAAGAAGAGATAATTATATAAACACCACTTTCATTCACAAAATAGTGCGGATTGGGATGCACCAACTTCTATTCACATCGCGTGCGTACGCCATGGGATCTTCCCTATTTACTTGTTGTTGCATGTTGTTGCACGTTTGACCTCTTACTTTGAGAAATAATATATAGATAGCATATTATAAATCACAGCTAAAGAGCTTAAATTCACTGTAAGTTTCTCTCTTGTTAGTTGAACTCGCTGTCTTTGCCGAATTCGTCAGTGGTTCTGATATCTTGTAACTGTGATGCCGAGGATTCTGAAGACGTAAATCCCTAGATCTAAATGCTATCTTAGAGATTAAATAAACGAAGATCCTTTTAATTCAAACACAGAACTTTAATTCATCAACTTAGAATCACTGTATGTAGCCTATACAAATAAAACTGTATCACATAAATAACTTTCTTTCAAAGTTCAATAATAAAATATTCAAATTTTCTTCTAGATCAAATAAAATACAAGGTTTGTTTCTACAAGTTCTAGCTTAAAATTAAAATACGTCCAAATTTACATCATGACTGAAGGTTCTCAATGGCGCCTTTTCTAACCTCCGATTTTGACACTTGGCTTAACCAATGAAATCATTTTCTTCAACTGATCAAATTATTTTCTGTCTAGTATCATACGTGTACACAATATACACAGGTGTGATAGTAAACTCCGTGCATTACAAGAATAAATATGTGAAATTATTTATTTTTTTTAATTGATGTGTGACATTACAGAATTAATATTCATAAGTATTCAATAAACTGATTGCTTTGTGGATATGGTCCAGTGTGAGCCTGGCCAAACGGACATGATTAAATGATCATCTGATTGATGGTTGACCTACTTACTAAGGGGTTGGTGAATGGCCGTTTAGTATTACTAAAAAAAATCACAAAGATCTGAATGAGAAACTTTATTAACTCTTGTTTTGAAAACATTAATCATTAATATGCACCAGTGGCGCAGCTAGGAATTAGTCGTCATTTGGGGGCTCGATGGGGCGGGGTTTGACCTCTTTGGGGTCCCCTGAATTTTGCGTAATATTTAGTATTTAATTTTCAGAGAAAAATCGTCGCCCTATAAGTTGTATTAAGAATGTATATATATATATATATATATATATGTCTTTTTTTTTACAATAACTAAATTAAAAGTCATAACTTATTGGAAGTTGGGTTCCGCCCGTTATTTTATTTTAATTATATTTTTTAGCGGCCCCCGAAAGAGGACAAGACGCTATTAGTTTTGTGTGAAATGTCTGTCCGTCCGTCAGTCTGTCCCGTTTAGATCTCGTAAATGTGAAAAGATAATTAAAATCCGACATCATAATATTTTAGTCCACTATTCGCAACATTTTAAACATATTTATGTAAATTATTTTAAACTTTTTGTTTAATTTTTTTTTTTACATTGATATTGCTACGTTATGTAGGTTCTGTTTCTATAATTACTACTTTTACTCAAAAATAATGTTTACTTTTTTTTAAAGAAAAAAAATCTATTTAGTATACATATAAGTTGAACATAATTTAAAACAACAATTAATAAGTAGGTTTTTCATATTACTGCGTGAACTGTAGAGCCCACCATCGTCCATAATACACTTAACTAAAGGAATTTACGAATTTTTTTTCAGGATGAATAAGAGTTTGACCCTTTACAAAACAATTAGATCAATTAGATATTCATTATGAGACATCAGTTAGGCCAGGTTCGCATTTAACTTCACTTTCACCTATCATTTGGTCTGTGGACCGCTTGGGCACCACACAAGATCTGTCAACCTTCTTTCTCCATTCTTCTCTGTCATTGGTCTTTGATATAATTTAATTTTGATGTTCTTCTGACAATATTGATACCCGTCTTTTTACCTGCCTGGGTGGACCACTTCGGGGGACGATTTTGAGTTTGTATTTCCACACAAATTGTCTTTGTAACCTTGTTTATATTTTATTTTAAGTTGTATAAAAAGGTAGTCTTTTTTTTTTTAAATGTATGTTTTTTAATCTTTTTCTTGTTCTTTGTTTAAAAAAAGGAATAATACATCTTGAATGCACATCAGTGGAGTAGATATGGTGACGGGAGGGAGGGGGAGAATTTGAAAAATCCCCCCGGGCCCCAACTTCAGATTGTTATATTTTTTCTATTAAGTGAAAACCTATTGTATGTATATCTATATCTATATCTATATCTATATCTATATTTATATCTATATCTATATCTATATATATATATATATATAGATAGATAGATAGATAGATAGATAGATAGATAGATAGATAGATA
>JADKLZ010005465.1:9957723-9970276 GCA_021533235.1 Biomphalaria straminea | reverse complement strand
AGATAGATAGATAGATAGATAGATAGATAGATAGATAGATAGATAGACAGACAGACAGACAGACAGACAGACAGACTGATAGATTCTTCCTAAGTCAACTATATAGTTCGACTATTATCGACTCTATTCATTGGGTGAGAACATGAATTGGAACCTTTCCAGTTTTAATTCTGTTACAAATGAAACTAGAGAAGGGGGAGGGGAGTTTTGGGTTGTATATTGGAACGAGAAAGAAGACAAAGAAAACAAAGCAGACATTTGACATCAGAAAACTGTAGATATAGTATTTAAAAAAAAACAACGGTTAAAAGATCGTTATAATCATCAGAATACTGCATTCATTTGGTTCTTGCATAAAGACCGACTCAATCACTCTTAGAAGTCAACCTTTAGTTGGTCAGAGCGTTATAGTAAAAAACTACAACCTGGAATACGTCGAGGGTGTTTCTTTGCGTGAAAGTAGAAACCTATGAGAGTGTTTTGAATGAAAAGTACAGATGAAACGTGTAGACATTATGGAGTATTTGAAGGATTTGTTTTTAAATACGACTCTTAGTGTGCCTTTATATAAGAAAATATTATAAAACCTCTAACAATTTGATGTTCCAAAGTGACATCAATGGGCCATTTCGGTGGCCAACCGGCCCATTTAGGTACCAAATGCCCATATAGCCAGTTCGCACCTTGCCTATGACTGGGGTCGTAGGACTCTTGGAACTCTTAGGCCCTTCCCTCCGTCTGCCTGTTTGAACTGTTGTACTGTCTAGAAGAGATCCGTGCAGTTTTAATTTGTTACTTCCCTATTACCGATGGTTCGTATTCAGCAGTGTTAGAGGCGAGATCAAAGACCGAGCACAACTGAGAAACTTCCCCATATTCCTTCTCTGTACCACATTAGCCGGACGAGTGTCCGATGTAAAATGTCTCTTTGGGGAACGGTGTTGGAGCTCTTTTCTATCTCCCTCCCCCTGGGGTTTGCGATCAAAAACATTTAGTGTACCAATAGCCTTACAGTAAACTAAATAGACTGCGCAGTAGTTCGTGCTAGGGATTGAATGAAATCTTGATTGATGTCAAGAAACCTGTTGAGTTCCTTAATAACAATTTGTTGTAATAGCACTCCCTACTGCTTCAGATTTAATGTAGATACCCAAAATAGTTGATTTGTTTCTAACGTCTAAACTATATAACACAATGTCTGTTTATACGATAAGAATGCTACTAACTGGTAATCTCAATCTTCTCCAGGCGTGTGAATAAAAAAGGTAACCGAAAAAGATTTGAGAGCCACTGGACTACAGTGGTTGAGTTGAAACTGTGCTCACGGGGAGGTTCATCCACATACCGCAAGCTTACGTTTCAACTTTGAACAGAAGACAGCACTCATTTCTGTCAATGTTGCGCAATGTTTAGTTGTTGCCTGGGATAAAAATAGCACTCAAAAGCAGACGAACAAAACACCTTCCCCCCACCCCTTTCTGTTCTCTTTGTTTTTCCTTTTAAGTTTACAGCATATAGGTTATTGTTTTCTCCGGTTATGAGAGAGTTAGTAAGCGGAAAGGAGGCTCTGGTGAGGGTTGTCTGGATTTGTTTGAAACTTGCTCATCACACGCATAGAGGCGTGGATATTGGGGTCGCCACTGCCAGTGGTGCGAGGTAATTCCCGGTTATTTCCAGGCTCTCGGAGTTGAATGCAGTTTTCTTGGTTTTCCAGTTGGCCGTGTGATGAAAAGGTCAAAGGTCAGAACATGGAGAAACAAGTGGAGACAATGACATCTGCTCATGTAGGTAACAATTGAAAGTAGCACTCATCTGTAGCGTGGAGTCTCTCAAGTTGCAGGCCGACTAAGGTAGTGGAACATATGAGTCCTCACCCACGGCATCCTTTAGAGAACAGCTCAGGTCGTTGTGGCTTTTGATAGATAGATAGATATAGATAGATAGATAGATAGATAGATAGATAGATAGATAGATAGATATGCATATGATAGGCATAAAACTGAGCGCATGCATGCAAACGTGGGTTTCAATATCGTATTTCTACATGTAAATAGACTTAAAGACTCTAGGTAGTCTAAATTCGCTAAAAAAAAAAACCAGTACAATTACATTATTAAATTCTCTGACATTATTCTGATATAACTAAACAGAGTAATGACTAACATTTGATGGCTGCCTTGTCGTTTATCTCAGGAGTGTCGTCTTGTTTGTCCCGGATTTGAACTCTACTTGCCGCCCCCTTCCCCCGGCCTGAAGGATGTTTTGGACCATTTGGAAGTAACAATCAAAGCATTTAAAAAAGACAAAGTTAACAGGTAGGCACCCCGTACATCTAAAGGATAGCTAAGGTCCTTCACCAACAAACTAACCTCGGACAGATAGTTTTGGGTTCAGTGTAGAACAATTTCTTGTGAACTTCTACCAGTCTTCGACCTGAAGTCCTACAAGTGTCCCTACTGCTATGATGCTTGTCAGCCTATTCTTTACACTATATTCGAAGTATCCTATTTCTAGTCATTGATTCGTTACGTAAAATGTTAATCCTTACTCAATAAATTCAATGTCTTATCACATTTTTATTTCATGACACTGCTCCACTCTTTTGTGATCGCATTTATAGACAATAAGATATCAAAAGACATCCGAAGTTGAAGGTGTACACCTATGCCATTTAAGTCTTCATCAAATGTGGATATGTGTGACTGTTTCTACCTCGATATCGAGGCATGATTTCTAGGAGGTGTGAAAGTTCAAACGAGAAAGCAACGATTTTGAATAGTTGGTGCTAAACTGGCGAGGAGATTAGTGATTTTATTGCATTTCTTGCTATATCTGTTTGTACTATTGTACTCTTTATTACTCATTGTTTTTTACAACCTTTTTATTTACGTTTTATATTTGGTTACACTTAACTGCTTAAATAAGAATGGGTATGATTTATCAATCACCAGGTAGCTGAAATATCCCAGGGTATTGTGTTAAACCGACAAAACGAATTATATAATGCACATTAAACAAGACAATTCGAGTCAATTTTGGTAACAGGACATCTACACAAACGTAACTATATCATAACAAAACAAGAAATTCTTCCTTATTTGTAAGTTAAGGGTCCCATTTTAGATTCACACGAGTATGTTTACTCTATTATGTCTTCTATATTACTTAAAACAAAATATGGGTCTTTTTTTATTTGGTTTGTTAATCTCTAAGTGTTAGATCGAATAGAGGATAAAAAAATCACAGTAGCACGTATTAGGGAAAAAGACAACCCATTATTTCGGAATGTATCTAGTATTACACAGTAAAGTCTGTAAAGATATTTTATATAAGGTAAGGCTAGGCTAATTACGTTTACTGACATTCAAGTGGCTCATTCGGTAGTCCCACCAGCCCAGCCTACTGGGCATTTGACCGATCGTCAGCCCCTGGTAGCCGTGAATAATCTAAAGCAGTCCAAGGGAAATAAACGAGAATGCACAGAACATGCAGTAGCATGGAGTTGCTCTATTCAAACATTAAAACAAGCAAAATACAAATACTTTATAAAAAAAACAAAGCCTATAACAAAGAACCACACAATCACTGCTCTATCTCTTTCAATATTGTAAGATTTGTCTTCCTTTGTTTCTGTATTTGAAAAATGTAATTAATTACCACCAAGTAATTTAATAATTGATTTTTGTTTAGCTTGATTCATGCTTCATATTCAACAATATATTATTACACAAAACTTCCACTTTATCAAGGGATGGGAAGAAATAAATTGTATAAGATTTGTACCAGACAGAGTGAGTTAATATATGTTTGCAAAAAAAATAAAACAATTAATAAATTTACCTCTGCAGTTAATATTAACAAATTAAACTTTACAGCTGACTTTACAATTCCAAAGAAAAAAATGCTAAATGGTATATAACTAATCAAGAAATATCTAATAAACAAAAATAGAAAAAGTAAAAAAAACAGAATGATTTTCTATAAAATTTAATTGTATAAGTAAGCATAATGTATATTAATTTCATTTATTAATAAACACTGTCAAAGCTAAGTCTGTAACACAATATGTTTAAACATTTTAAAATGACTGTTCAATCAGCTCAATGTTAATGCTTACTATTTATACTAACTCATACTCATTTATTTACTCAGATGCATAAGACTATAAAAGATGAAATTATGGTGTTATTTAATATTCTAATTATTGATCAATATATTTATCTAACCAATGATTGATTTACAAAAACAAAATTGTAGTTCATCTACAAAAAAAAAAAAAAACACTCAAAAGAAATATTTTTAATAGTCAAAATAAGCAACTTATACTGAGCCTGCAAAGAGTTAATATTAATTTTTTTTTTTTTCCTTTCAATTAGATGATTTCATAAAATCTAAAGTTATTGTTATAGATCAAGAGTTGTCTTATTTTAAATTTATCATTAATATTTTTAATCACTGTCAGCATTCAACCCTAATTTGTTTTTGTTTACCACTGAACGAGACTGTCATCATTAAAGGCAAACAGCAATTAAGACAATTTACAAAAGAATTTAAAGAATTTAAATTTCAAAACATTTCTAAAATCATGACAAAAATACATTTTTAAAAATAAAAAAAAAAGTGATTCAACAAAGCTACAGCAATAATAAAAAAAATATTTCCAGTTCCCAGCTGCCTGTAGAAGTGATCCACAGAAATAGTTCTTCTCTTAAATTGTTGTCTAAACCAACAGTGCCGTAAAACAACATTGATTGTATCACATACAATGCATTCAGTCACAAAACTATTGAGTTCAGTCAGAAGGTTCAGAGTACACAGAAACATTCCTTCTCTTGAACTTCTTCACCGCACAGCCATTCCCAGAGTTCTTCTCAGATGCCAGCAGTTCCGAGGGTGCTTCCTGATTTTCCCCACCGTCACTGCTCCTTTTCTTCAAGGAGAATGGGGCTGGGGGGGAGGACAACAAGGAAGAGTCCAGGCACAAGCCTGACATGCCAAGGCTGGAGCGTTCAGACTTGAGTGAGTAGGGAGCTGAGACGTCAGTGGCCAAACTGTCAGCCTGTTTCAGCTCAGGTTCAATGTCAGCTGCAGCGGAAGCTTCATCGCACAAAATGTCTGAATCATGCAATGAGCGAGAGCTGCTTTTATTTTTCTGAGCAGACAAAATGGACAAGAATTCCTCATCATCATCCTGTATGGTTATGTTTCGAGGGTTTCCTTTCACCCCTACCGGGCTTTGATATGGTGTCGATGTAGCAGCTGCTGATAGATTTAGAGACTCGCTGCCTTGAAGTAGGGAAAGATCTTTGGCTGTATGAAAGCTGTCCATGTTCGAAGAGGTGCTGGTGGATAAACCAGAGACGTCCAGTGTGCTGTCTATGGTACTGGGCATATCTCCGTCGCTGTCATCATCCACCACATCGTCACCACTATTGTCCTCATCTCTGCTAGTGAGTCCGATGCTGCTCTCATCCAAGAGTTCCTGTGAAGTTTTCCCTAGCAGCTTGGCATTAGGGTCAGTAATCTCCAGCATGGTACAGAGGAGTGTGGTTTGGGGGTTGACCTGAACACTAAGAGTTTGCCTCCTGCCACGAGCATGAATGTTCTCCAAAGGAGGTGATGTCGGTTGGAAGTTTTCTGGCAAAGTAAGGTCATTACCAAACAGAGATGTTATATTTTCAATTTCTTTCTCTGATATTTTAAAGTCAAATCTGAAAAAAAAAAAGAAATAGAATAAACAATAATAAAGTAACATTAGTACAAACAAGATTACAAAGAGAGTTTGTGTGATACACAAACTCAGAGGTGGCCCCCGTCGGAGTCGGATCCCTGTCAGATCCGCCTATTCGCAAGATGTTTCGGATGTTCCTTGAGTCCCTGGCTCAATTCCTGTATGCTCCCATCCTTAAACTATCGCAATATTTCTGAAAGAACAGTAAAGGTTAAATCATATTTTCAAAAGCCTTTAGTGTTTTTTTCTTACCGTGACGGACAGACCAACCAACAGACTAAACGCACAAAAATATGTTTGTTTCATTTTAATGGGGGCACTATACAATTTTATTTTAAAAAATCAGAAATTAGTTTAGAATCATGTCATTTCCGGTCTTTACGCTAGTACACGAAAGCCGCCGCTAAAAGTTCATTTTAAAAAATGTGCGTGACATCTATATGTTTACGGCATTTCTTATAGTAACATTTCCTCCCTTACATTTACGTAATTGTTTTAGAATTGGTGTTTTGTTATTAAAAAATCGCTTGCATAATTAATTTTATAAATTAAACGGTTTGCGTTTAGAAAACTAAAAGTAGCCATTGCACCTAAACTTTTCAAGCCGCATTTAATGGTGAAAAAATATTTTTCGTATCTCTTCTAGTTTTGGCGCTCTGAGTCTGACAGACGGACAGACAGACATAAATTCATTTTAAAAAAATGTGCGTGATATCTACATGCCAAGAGCATTTCATATAGTAACATTTCCTCCCTTAGATTTACGTAATTGCTTCACAATTGGTGTTTTATTATTAAAAAATCGCTTGCATAATAATTTTTATAAATTAAACGGTTTGCTTTTAGAAAACTAAAAGTAGCCGTTGCACCTAAACTTTTCAGGCCGCATTTAATGGTGAAAAAATATTTTTCGTATCTCTTCTAGTTTTGGCGCCCTGAGTGTGACAGACGGACATTTTGCACAAACCTAATAGCGGCTTTTTCCCCTTACGGGGGCCGCTAATAAAAAGTAAAATAAAATGTATTTTTTATTTAAATTTCTGTTAAGAAAACACACCATTAGAAATTATTTTAATGCTTGCACAAAGGGCTGATATTGCTTTCTAAGGCTAAAGATGGATATGGGGCTGTGGATAAAGTTTCCCTTGTGATCTATAGGGCAGATGATGTAAAGATCATCTATTTCAGTGACCACAGTTAACAAAGGTGTCACATGGCCATCACAATGATCAACAGTCTTTTATTTTTCCCCAACTAATGACAGGTACAGAGGTGCCATAAAATCCTGAAATTCAAAATCCCAGTCTTCGTCGAGATTCTAACCAGTTTGAGGCCTGTTTCAGAATCCAAGCACTTTAACACTCAGGCACCCATTAGACTCGTGTGGACTTGTGTGAACTATAAAATCCAAAATGTTTAAATCCCTGTCCTCAAAGGTATTTGAACCTGAAACCCACCAGTTCAGAAGCCAAGCCCTTTACCCCTCAGACACTCTACGGCTTAATCTAGTATCTTATACAGTACTATAGATTACCTTTCTCTGCCACCAGGACCAGGCATATATCGAACTCTGGGTGTTAAGTTCAATAAATGATCTGTCAACTGTAGAATTGAAAGCCATTCAGGATCCAATTTAATTTTCAAACTTTCTTCTCTCTGGGGTACATCCACAACCTGAAAACATAATCATTACATACAGCTAATAAATGCTTTGCAGAAAAACAGTAATGTCACAGACCATATTAATGAGTTAGACATCATCATCAGAGTTAAAAAGCTTGGACTATAAGTTTTTTTTTAAAAGATCTATACAACCAAGTGAAAACTGTAAACAGTGTCGAGATGATGGTTGTGAAAGAGTTAGCATTGGTGCCTCTAACTCAACATTAGTGAAAGGAAAGTATTATAGTAATTGATATAGTTACACTGGAGATTTTGTAACTAAAAATTATTCAGAGTAATCTGCACTTTGTTTACAAAACTTGATTATAAATTTGATTCTACATTACTAAAAAATGCACAAAACTTATTACATGGTTCAAAACCAAACAAAAAAAAAAAGCCTAAATGATGAATACGTGTCCATTGGATAAACAAAAAAGCTTGCCATTTAAGGATTTGCCTCCTTCTAATCAAAAAAATTATTCTAGTTATCATTAACATGCCAAACAGTCAACTCCACCAACCTGCAAGAAGTTCCGACGAGGTAAGCATTTATCTAGTGCCAAAAACTTTGTTGACATAGCGGACTGTGAGTCAGACAATACCTGGGGACATCCAAATGGCAGTGGAATTGAATGAACATAACTTAATTGGATTAACTTAACAATCTTTTGATCACACATATCTGTATAATAAGGTGAGCATAATAATATATAAAAGAATCTAGTATAGTTATGAATAAAGGATAACTGTACTATATGTCGTGTTGATGAATTAGAGAATCAACTTTAAAATAGGAAGATTACACAGATTTAAAAACAATGTTTCATTACAACAGATCTAAGAGACTGGAGAAAAAAAAAGAAAAATCATTAATGAACTAGAGTGTGAAGGTCCTAGCCATGTTAAAAAAAAGGAACTAGGTAGCACATACAAAGACCACATTGCAAGTGAGAAAATTCAAGGGTAGCAATGATGATTGGGCTCTATGATGAACTTCTTACTAATGTCAAAAAAATGCAATCTAAGACTGTTGGACCATAACCCAAGTTCCTCAGGACTCTCGAAGACTTTTTTTTTGCAGGGAAAAAAAAGGAGAAGCAGACAAAAGAATGAAAACATCAAGGATTGAACTTCCTGCAACGAGTGTGATTCTAGCCATAGAGAAACATTTGAGAAGAATTGAGAGACAGTTGACAGATTACGTGCGATGCCTCAATGGTCATTCATCATGTGTATATGTATATATGTAGTTAACCAGTCCTCCAAACTCGAATGGCTGACTTTAGTTGGGGAAAGTAAAGAAGGTTAGTTGTGCTGACCACATGATACCCTGCTCCTTAAACGTTGGTCAAAGAAACAGATGACTTAGAAAAAAACATAAAAAAACACATTAATAGATAAACTTAACCCTCACAACATATTAAGCAAAAATCTGAATGCATAATAATTTTTGACAAACATAACAATTGGTCCTGCGCCAAATGTCTTATTTCTTTTAATATCTTTCAATTTATGTAGACTGAGAATAATTAAGTAAAAGTGAGCCTGCCTACCTCATGTTGTACATGGGCAACAAACTTGACATGAAGATGTGCAGAGAACCAGTATGTGGGCTTCAAGTGTGTCATCAGCTCTGTCAGGGCCCAAGAGCCAAGTTTATTGTCTTCTATTTCTTTTCTAAGTTTTACACACAAAAAAAAGAAACAAAATTTAATATTAAAAAAAGAAAAAAAAAATTTATACTTCTATATCAAAAGGGACCTCAAAGTTATAAAGTGTTCAGTTGTGAAAATGAGGGTCTGAAGTGTTTGATTTTAGGACATAATGAGTCAGCTTAGAAGGATTTGTTTTCACAATTTTCAGATGTTACTTCAGAATAGAAGATTTCATCCTAGTCAAAACCTTCCGCAGGAGAGATGGGGGCCCAGTTAGAACCTGGGACCATTCGATATGCCACTGAATGAAAGTAATACTAAAAATTCTAAGAACGTTATAAAAAAGGGCAACTGTGCAAGAGAGAAAAAAAAACAGTCCTTACTGAAAGAATGGCTTCCTTTTTATAAGGCCTGCAGTATCACCATGATGATAGATGCCTCTCGGCCAGTCATGTGACAAAAATATATCTACTGGTCTTGTAATCTGCTTCAGGCGAAAAACTTCCAAGTTGCGGACATGGTAGACACTTTTCTTGGTCCCCTCGTCATATGGGGGACATTCATGGTGACCCTTGTTGTAATCATGACCTTTGTAGATACCAGATATTCCACCGATGCGAACCCCTCCAACTTGTATGACACCAGCATAGCCTGAAAATGTATTATTTGTTTTACAACTATTTCCCAGTTTTAAAATATTACTAAAAACTAATGTGATCCCACTTAGCAAGGGAAAAGCACAAACCCATGTAATAGATATTGGGCGCCACCCATCCCCCATAAGGCAGCTCTTGAAGGTAGTTAGACGCCTCGTGGTTCCCTCCAATGAAAACTGTCAACACAGGCGCCACTTTCTCTCCACTGTAGTATCTAAAGAATAAAAAGAAAAAAATGAATGGAGTAAGGGTTGTAAAAGTGTAACTAATAGGTGACAGTAAATCTGCTCACACACCTTCAACCTATAGTCATTGGAATCCTTGACTTAAATTAAATCTTGTTTTTGAGAATGCTAATACAAATGTGTATATTTAGTTTAGCCGGAACAGAAAGGCATTAATTTAAAAAACCACAGCTAATGAAAATACAAAAAAAGACAGTTTAATATAAGAAAAAAAAAATTTGTGGAGGATTTTTTAAAACTATTGCATGAATTCTAAAGTTAGGGTTAAAAATATTTTTGAGATCTAAAACTGATAGATTGATAGCACATGATTAAGACTTAGGCGTGAAAAGTTATTTGTTTCATCAAAAGGGTAACGTTTCAGATTAAAGACACTGATACGACTAGACCAATACCAATAGTGGCTTTTCCCACAAAAAATTGCTTTTTAAAGTATATTATAAATTGATTTAGATGTACATTGATAAAAAAAATCAATATTTTTCTATTTAAAACAACAATCAATTTTCATTATATTGATTAGAAGTATTTGCATAAAAACACAATTTAAAAAATTAGTATTTTTATAAATACATTTTTTAATATAACAGGTATATCTATAATTAATAAATATCAATGAAATTGACATCTAATCACAAAAGTTAATTTCCACCTCCTTTTCATGTTTGGCTGATATAAGTATGGAAATGAGTTTTGTCTGCTTCCATTAATTGGAAAGTGATCAAACTGATACATTTTAATCTTTTTATTTTACATAAAACGTTTTTATACCAAATAGTTATCAATATAATTGAAAAAAAAAGAAAAAAAAATTGTATATTACGTCTAGACCACTGCCATGTTTTCTCAACTTACTTGTAAAATGTGTTCAGTTGCTGATATTTTGGTGGGACTGCCATTGCTTGAAGGTCATCAAAGTTCCGAACTGACTGAAAGTCGCCACAAATAAGCAGGAGATCAACCTGAAAGAAATATTACTAGATGCATAACAAAAACTAAAATTGTTGAAATTACTAGAATAATAAGGGGAAGGGGGAGATGACTGAGTAGTAAGGGGATTGGCTTTCAGACCAAGGGCTCTAGGATTTTCAAACTCTGATTATTAGAATCCCCCCCTTCCCCAATTTCACCCAACTCTAGAGGGTGCCTCTACGGACAACTTGCGACTGGCTCAAGAAAAACTGGTCGCCCCCCACCTCCGTTACATAGATGTTATAAAACGCGACCTTAAATCAGTGAACATCAATACTGACCAGTGGGAAGACATAGCTCTAGACCGCACCAGATGGAGAGAGACAGTGACCAAGAAGGCTATGGACAGCGAAAGAGCATGGGCCTCAGCTCTGGAAGAAAGCGGACAGCCGGAAACTGGCCAGCTCCTCTACCACTGTAGCGAAGACCACCTTTACCTGCAATACTTGTGGACGGGAGTGTCTCTCCAAAATAGGTCCACAGCCACACGAGGATATATGCGAGATGAACCATAATCATCCATAGTCGTTCTACGACTGAAGGAGGCCAATGATGAGAGGGTGCCTGTCATACATTGGGGAGGTAAAGGCAGCTCACAAGACAGCCTCATTATCCATCAGTACAGAAAGAGAAGAACACCATCACACACACACACACCCCCCCCCCCCTCAAAGATTGCAAGGTCTGAAAACGGTACACATGAATATCAATTAAAGGGTTACATATGAACCCACCCTTTAACTTTACAATAAATACTACCTGTGGCTGATAGAAAGAACTTACCTTAAAGCCATTCTGTTTTTCTAATTCTTTGATAGTCTCATAAATTTTGTCTAATTCCCCATGACAACAGCCTTCTACAGCAATTTTCATGATTCTTCTTTATTTTTAGCTCAATCTGAGAAAAACAAAAAAAATTGCATTAAAAAGCAAGTTGCAAGTCAACTCTTTGAGTAGATCTCTAAATCTTTAATGATAAAATGTAGACAGTTTTTAAGAAGTTCATAATCTAGGAATTTGTTCTAGATCTAGATCAGTGGTTCCCAAAGTAGTCTGTAAAGACCCTAGGAGTAATATCATTCAAGGGGTTCTTGGAAAATTTACATTGATTTAGTGGGTCCCTGAACAATGTCAGGAAGTCAGTGAAAGGTTGGATTTATGAAACAATAAGTTTTAATAGACAGATTTCTATGTGAAGCTTTTCATTTGGGTGTATAATACAATTCTGTATTTCTAGACCCTAGGTTTAGTTTTTTAACAAATGATATAATATAATTATAAATAATTTAAAAGTTATTAACTAAACTAATACTAATAGTTAGGGAGATGAAATAAAAAATTTATCTTTGAAAAACAAGTTTTATGTTAGTACATCATTCAAATACTTTAAAAGAACTTTCCAATGATGTAAAAATTATGACTGTATGTTTAAGAGTTAGAAAGTAATTTTTGTTTTTTATCCTTTTGACCTAACAATGGTTGACATGGAACAACTAAGATGAGAGCATCTCGCCGGCTGAGCCAGCGAGACTCCCCCCCCCCCCCACGGAAAAAGTTAAAAAGTGGATTTGAGTTTCGTGGAGGAAAATTCTACTTATTAAATAAGAAATTTAATAGTATATATATATA
>JADKLZ010005465.1:9932748-9950672 GCA_021533235.1 Biomphalaria straminea | reverse complement strand
GCGTAGCCAGGAAAAGGGTTGGGGTTCAACTCCCCCCCCCCCCCCCGAAACGAAATCCCCCTCTGGGGAGGGGAGTCGGAATTACGTGACTGATTTTTTGCTTTGATTTTCTTTATTTTAGATGAGATTTTCATACTAAACCATCAATTTCCTTAGCGCTGCCAAAGAGGTTTTAAGTTTAAAACCCCCTACCAGGGGGTTTCGCAGTTAACCCCCCCCCTCTTCTATAAAAAAGAAAAAATAATAATGCAAACGACAAGCTCCAAATTCCAATATAGAAAGTCTACAGGATAGAAGACTTAAAAATAAAGTAGCAATTAAACATTAAACACTGAACCATAATCTTCAAATACAAAAACAAGATTTAATAAAATACTCAGAAAGACACAAAGATAAAGGTACATTCCTCATTCCAAATGCTAGGACAAATTTGTACAAAAGCTCCTTCTTCCCTGGCGCTATTAGAACATGGAATAAATTGTCTGAGCTAGCCAGGAAAACTAGTGACTTGGCTGAATTTAGGTCATCGGTTAATATGTATGACTAAATGAATGACGCGTAGGACGTAATCATCTTCTTTTTTTTTTTTTTGAAGTTACGTACGTTTGTAACATATAAGATAAGACAGCCATTATAGGCTAGATCTAGAATCTAGATCTACATTACAAATTACAGAAATAGATCTAGAATTGTCTACCAATCCAGATGTATAATAATGTAAAATCTTTTAGATGTAAAATCTAAGCTTTATCCTCTTAGTAGGCCTAAATATTCCAATGAAATAGATTTTAGACGTTATTAACTGTCTTAACATCTACTACTCTAGATATAGAATAAATATCTACGTACGTCTATATATATATACATATAGATTATGTATTGGAGAGATAATGAGAAAGAGAAAAGAAAGAGACACTTAGGACTCTAGATCCACTATAAATTATTTTCTAAATATAATATATTTCTAGATAATAATCTAATTTCTAGATTCAACCTAAATTTACTAGTTACTGGATCTCGTTTAGATTTAGTTGTAAATCTGATCCAAAATGGATTTAAATGTATAGATGAATCTAGATCAATATTTAAGTCAAGACTACAACTTGAATCTAGATCTAGAAGATAAATTGGCAGTAGATCTGGATCTACATTCAAGACACAGTTTTTAAATAAGTCCGTAGTAGAATTTAGACATATTATAGAATCCTTGCCCTTATTAAATTCTATTCTTTTCTTAGGACTGATGTGTTAGAGACATCGGAAAATGTTTTGGCATGATTATAAATGACCCTTGTCATTAAATAAACGAAGCATTAGCGCTTACCTTAACCAAATGTAGGCCACAATAGAATAAAATGGAAACAATGATGGTATTTTGTATTTAATATTTTCTTTTTACACTAATAAAAAAATAATGATGATTTATTTTGTCGTAATTCGGACTTCGCAAAAAAAATAAATAAAAGTGCCAATAAGGAACAGCGTAGCATGTGATTTTTAATTTATCTTTTTAGGTTTTGCGGGACGATTCCGCTTAATGCAGAACCGCAAGCTAATCTGCAAGTAGCACATATAACTGCACCAGATCTAGTATAAAAAACCCAACGTTGGAATCCCTGTGTACATATAATTTTTAGTAAGATGATCAAAAATAAAATAATTTGTGATGATCTCTTGCTCTAAAAAAATATATCCACCATAACAGCTTGTCTGAAAATGGATGAAGTTTTTAACAATTCGTTTATAAAGAGCGAAAAACCATTTTCTAATCAAGACGGGTAAATTGCGCTCGTTCAAGGCATAAAATTCTTCATTGTCTTTGTAATGTTTTTTAAAAATATTGCAGTATGCGCAGACAGGATGCGCAAAGACCTTGTTTTGAAGTCAGTGTTCCTTTAGTATAGTTCCATGTGCTATCTATGTTATTTTGTGAATGGAAATAGTGCGGATTTGGATACACCATTTTTCTTTCACACCATGCTGCGTAAATGAGGAGGCAGTGTAGTTTTGTTTAATCTCTAAGACTGAAGATCGTGCAACTTGTCAGATTTCGGAAATCCGAATACAATGGATATACATTTTTTCAAGTTACATAAAGTTACTTCCTTTTTCCAGTCTATATATGTCTATGTTATTGTCCAACACAAAATTGAAAGCGTAGTCAGCGTTGGATTGTGAATGTTTAAAAATGATAAGCAAGATCTACATAAAGCAGAATGAGAATGTCTTTTGGTTGACTTACCCATGCATTCAGATTACTCAATTGTTCTGTCACACTTTACATTCGTCTTATTTGGGGTAGGGGGGCCCACCAAGATATTCGTGAACCCGGGCCCACTGATACCTTGCTACGCCACTGGGATTATCCTTAGATCATTGTAATTATCAAATGTGTTTTTACATCCGTAAGAAAGCGCATTGTATGTAGAACAATTTTAACACGACTAGCTCAATAAGTAGTCCTCTATTCTAAAGCAAAAATTAAAAGCCCTAAAAATGTCAGCGTTCGTGTTTTTTCTTAAGAGGGCTTATTCTAAATAGTCTCTATCTGGTTTGATCCCAACCACCCGTATTTTTTGTGCAGAATTTTTTTCTCTATCAGGCACACTTAAAATTATAGCATAATAATGTCAGTTTAATTTAAAAAGAGAACTGAAAAATGCAAAGATATATAAGGAAAAAATCTACTTCCTGTGCTAATATAAAATATATTACGTCATTGTTTATTGTTTATGTTTTTGAGTGAACGTAAAAGATAGAGCGGAAATAAAAGAGTTCTCTAATGTCTAAGCAAAAGAAAACGTCGAAGTACATATTGTCAAGCGACAAAATGAAGTTCCACGAGAGTTGAAGCCGAGAAATCAACTAACAACAACTAGTAGACCAATGACAGGTTCTCAATTGTATGAAGATGATAAACTATTACGTGCTCAAGAGAAATCGAGACCAGATGAGGACATGATTAAGAAAAATTATGGCGCAACAGGAAAGTTTCCAGGAAGTAATCAGAAGATAAAAGAAATTCGTCGCAAAACTGAGGCTGATGTTAAACTGTTCAAAAGAAACAATGTGAAGAAAAAATTGCTACCTCAAGGTGTACCAGACAGACCATGGAAAAAGGTTGCGACAGATTTGTTTGAATGGCGAAACAATGATTATTTGCTAGTTGTGGACTATTTCTCAAAATACCCTGAAATAAAACGACTGGAGAACAAAACAGCAGAATGTGTTATCAAGGCACTGAAAGGAATTTTTGCTAGACATGACATACCAGAAGAAATAGTGAGCGACAATATGTCATTCAACAGTTATCAATATAAAGAGTTTGCTTCTGAATGGAATTTCAAGATAACTACATCAAGTCCCAGGTACCCTCAATCAAATGGTCAAAGTGAGGTGTATGTTGGTATCGTAAAGCAGATATTCAACAAAGCATACAAAAGTGGGAAAGATCCATATCTCGCTATGCTCGAGTATAGAAATACTCCAATAAGTGGACTGCCGTATTCACCATCACAACTGCTGATGGGTAGAAGACTCAGGGACATAATTCCAACTGATCCCAAACTATTTGAACCATCGATAGCTGAAAATGCCGAGAGATTACTCAACGAACGACAGATGAAAAGCAAAGTAAAATACGATGCAAAAGCAAGACTACCTAAAGATTATTCTGTCGGAGAGAAGGTGAGAGTGCGTCTAGGACAAACATGGCAGAAAGCTGTCGTCATTAAGAAACATCCATCACCCAGATCTTATATCATAAAGACAAATGATGGAAAAACCTACAGAAGAAACCAACGGTTTTTAAATAAGAGTTTTGATGAAGACATCTCTGGGTACTATGATACTGACGAAGACAATGAACAACAAACTGTTAGAACAACCGAAACAGACAGTTATAGACCAACGTCTAGAGAACTTGTCGTGCCAGTCAAAACAACCAGAAGTGGCCGAGTTGTTAAGATTCCTTCTAGATATCAGTAGGCTCTATTAAGAACTTTAAAAGGAAGGATGTGCTAATATAAAATATATTACGTCATTGTTTATTGTTTATGTTTTTGAGTGAACGTAAAAGATAGAGCGGAAATAAAAGAGTTATCTAATGTCTACCTTCATGAAGACAGTCTCGTTATATTATTTATTGTTAATTTGTAAAGTCTACAGTAGTTTATTAATCTGTGACAACAGAACACTTCCGGCCCAATAGTTTTTAAAAAGATACGAAACGGACTAGTGCAACAAATCCTATTGATGGGCCTACGAGGTGTTTGTGCATACATTATAGGATGATAGAGACAAAAATAAAGGATACTTATAGAATTTGAGGGCTAGAAAAGTAAGTTAGCTGTGGGTTAGCGTTGTAATGTTGACCGTTTTATTTAAGGATTTAATAGTGTTCAAAGATAATTCATAAGGTGCATTGGTCTGACCACATACCAGATACCGAAATCCTACAGCTGTCCAACATGAAATAGTATCAACGCCACAGTAAAAATGGTCCGAATCTGCATGGGCATGTAGTCCGAATACCAGACAATCGCCTTACTAAACGACTTCTGTGTGAGTAGTTGTGTGCAGGAAGGGGCTCCCAGTAGGGTCAACGCAAGCGCCATAAAGATAGCTTTTTAAAGCGGAAATTGAATTTCGCAGCCATCTTCGAGTTCATAGGATATTAGAAATGTGCTCATCTTCGATCACGAAAATATAGCACGAGTATCTACTACTAAATCATTATAAGCCTACCTTTATAAAAATGTTAAGTCCAAAGAAGTGTAGAGCCTCTTCTATTAGTTTTGCGTAGTAATCTATCAGTCTATCACTCTCAGTTTTAGATACTGGAAACTAGAAAAGCTCTTGAAAATCAAATTTCACTAGATACTTTATATTTAGGCAGGAATACTATCACACGCAGAATACACTCTTACAATGTCACTCAAGTGTATCACAGCATTAACTATTATTTATAAATATCACTTCGATTGTTTCCTCTTTCGATGTCCAATTGTATCACCTAACGCCACCTTTTCCTCTTTTCGCTTGGATTGAATCCACCACATTGGCAACCAAACTGTCACTCTCCCATGCATTATCTACCTTTGACGCAGGAAAGACAAACACTGTCCTAGTACGGGCGCTGGTCATGGTCGCCTTTTGTCTGCTGGTCATCAATGACGCCATATGGACATTTATCAGGCAAACCTACCCCAGGCCGCATGACATGATTCACTCTTTGTTCCACCCCTACCCAGGCCTCTCTTTAATTGAGAAGACTTTCCAAGGTGCGTCTATCCTCATGGTGGAGAATCTTTAATACCTCGCCTCCCCCCCCCCCAGTCTATCTCTAATTTAGAAATCTACACATTTGTTATTTCTCTAGCTCACTGGTAGCGATACAGTCTTTTCATACTCATTTTCTCTGCTCTATCGACATTCTTTTGTAACAATTACTGATACATACAGTTGTGTCATATTAATAAGGCTTGTCTTCGAGTCCGAAGATTAGTGAGGAATACAGTATTTCCCATGTCATAATAGTGCTATATAGTTATGATAGGCCAACTAAATTTTAAACGATCCACAAAAATTGAGATTTATTGTGACTAATAGGCAAAATTGCATCGCAAATAGAAATGAGTATAGACTACATTTTGAACTATTTTTATTTACGCATAATTAGATTGTATTAATTCTTAGATTTTTTTTCATTTCACTGTCAATAGAAGGGGCTCGCTAGGACCTTCTTTCAGGGAACAGTACCAGGAAAATAAGAGGAGGCGGACAGAGAAAGCGGTGGGAGGACAACATAAAAGAATGGACGGGCCTGCCATTGAAAGAGGTTCTAAACAAGGCAAAGGATAGAGAGGAATGGAAAGACAGTCTACAGGTCTTGCTTGGTGCCCCAACGGTCCACAGACTAAGGGATAGGTAAGGCAATAAAAGGGGGGAAAATGCGCATCTCAAAACTATTGTCTACATTTTAATTGGGTTTTCCAGAAGATAAAATAAGTGACATCTATTTGAAAAAAAAACTAATTGAATGTTGGGATGGTAAGACTAGACCCTCTATCATATCTAGATCTAGATCTGTGAAAGCTAACTTCTTTACTTATTGTAAGAGTGTAGGTTTCTTCTTCTCCGTAACAGCTGTGCTAGTTTAGCATTAGATTAGTAAGACTGTAATCGAAATGAGAATGGCTATAGATGTATTTAAATCTTAAGTCATCCACATTATTTCTATTTTAACTATTTCATTTGTAATCTAGTCTGGTTACACGAAGCAGTGTATTCTTCGATATATTATATATATATTTAATATATTCTTGAAACTTGAGGACGACTTATTATTAAGAAGAAGAGAATTAGCGATTCTAGACTGATGATTATATTTATACTATTTACAACTATAGACTAGTAGGCATATTGATGTCTGTATCTATATAGTGTCCGTTAAGACGCTGTTGCGTGCCTGGAAGTTAAGTTTTTAAATAGTCTTTCTCTATCACATCTTTCATGTTCGGTGCGCTATTGTTGCAATTAAAACACTTTTATTTCGAGAAAACGTTGTAGTTGTTAAATACATCTTCCTCGTTCCATATGCTAGGACAAATTTGTACAAATACTCCTTCCCTATGCTTTTAGAGCAAAGAATGGGTGGCCTGAGCCAGCCAAGAAAACCAGTGACTTGGCAGAATTTAAGTCGTTGATTTACTTGCATGACTAAATAAACGACGCGTAGGACGTAATCATCTTTTGAAGTAACGTCTGTATTTTATAACATAAGAGGATCCCACCGCTTGTAATGACGTAAAACGCAAAATTCCGAAAATGTTATTTCTTTCATCTAGTTAGCGTGACAGACAGTTCGTACGAGTCAATGTCCGCTATTGCGCCATTATGAGATAAGGAGAAGACATTATGAAGTAGCCGAACCTTCTAGACCAACTTCTTGCAAGACCCGGCTTTACGTAAGTGGGGAACCAAGGCTGGAACTTTGTGCAGGCCCATACTTTGTTGATGACTAAATATATGATGTTTTTGGAAGTATCAATTTCTATATCAATAGAAAAGCGTACATTTTAAAGTAAAGCTTTAAAAATATTATTGATCATATTGCCTAATAAATGACTCTGAATAAGTGACACCAACGACACAGACATAGTATTGAGTCCACGTGTCAAAGAATAGGCATCTACAGTCGATTATTTGAAGAGAGTTGATTTTGACCAAGTTTTAAAAAATCACTTCTTAACTGTAGAAGTCATTCTGTTTATTTAAGCAATTAGTAATGTTCCATCTACAATTAGTTGTTCATTTTTTTCCCATACCAATTTTTCCTCATAGCAGAGAGGTAGTTTTTCCTAAAAACTTCATTAGCTTCTTTTATTTTATAATGTTTTCTAAACTAGGGTTATTGCCTACTGTATTTCTGGCTTCAAAATCGACATTGTAGAGCTGTTGTAGGTAAGCAGACTATTTTTTCTCACGGCTATGGCCAAATTATGATTCACGGTGCCTCGATGCTACCAATGTGCAAAAAAAATTTCTTGTTTATCACTACGCGGTTCAAACCAGATATAAGATTAGTCGTCTGATCAAGCCAACATAAAAATAATGAAGAAGAAGAAATTTAGAGAATGTTCGGGTAGCGATAATGAATTATCTCCCCTTATTTTATTTACTCTACGAAGTAGAAACTGGAAGTTACCACAAGCCTTTGTGTAAACAAAAAATATCTTGTTAACACGACCGGCCACCTTGGCGCTTACACCCCGTGATAGGACCAAGCATTGGAAATACGCCAACTTGGTTGTGACATGGTAGAGAAACAGTAGGGCCTAATTGCGAAACTCTATTATGTTCACTTCCTTATTGGCCACCTTTGTTTCTTTTAGCATTTAATGTCAAGGATTGTGCACTATGAAACTATTTTAACTGTGAATAGACCTTGCTTTCAATGATTTAACTCTGTAGAATTCAGCACTTGTTACATCAAGGGAGAGTAATCCGTAAAGGATTGCGGGCACGACATTGCCTAAATTGTGCCGATGTGCCAAAACTCAAACTCATGTCTACAGAGTTTCAAAGAAGAAAACAAATACTGTGCAACATTAAATTCTAAAAGTAATTATAATATTTATAAATATTCCTTGAATGCTATCCATAAAGCGAGGTATGAAGAATAAAATTCTTAGAAACATTTCCATCTATTTTCTAGACGTGATCACATTTCTTTAAGTAAGTAAATTAACAAAGTTAATCGCACAAGCTTAGGATCATTTCGATTCTATTAGAAGAATTCAAAAATTAAATAAAACCCTTTTACGTTTTAAATTTTTAGCAAACAAATATATATAGTTCGTCCATCGTGGTTCGATGATGACCACTTTGTCATCCAGGGTGCTGAAGGCTTTGCACTGGGGTTTTATGCCTCCATATGTGGTTGGTAAGACCTATGTGTTTTCATGACACTGGGAAGGTTATTCCAGCTGGAGTTAGAGTCATTGGCCTTGCTTTTTTTTTTCTCCGACGCTTTTCTTCCAGCAGCGCTGTTCTCTTGTCCTCTGCTAATTGTGCGCCAGTTTTCACAGTGCTACGCCATGATGCTCTATCATGCTCCATTACAGCAGTTCTCAATCTTTTAAGCTCGGCGACCCCTTTTTACAATCTCCCACTCTGCCGCGACCTTCCTCCCACACACACATACAGCAATAGAAGAGGAAACAATAATAATTCATATTTTCGATGGTCTTAGGCGACCCCTGGCAAATCGCCAATCGACCCACAAAGGGGGTCGCAACCCACAGGTTGAGAAAACCTGCTCTTTGAGGGTGTCCCTGAAGCTTTTTTTTTTGTCCACAAATATTTATAATTGGGATTGGCGCACAAGAATAATTCAACACGTATGCTATTCTTAACATTATTCTCTTTTTATTGTTTTTCAACGTCTAGTTTAGACTTCCATTTAAATTTGGGATATTTGTTTTAGTTTATAAAAGGCCTGAAAGCCTTTGAGGTCCAATGATGATAGTGACGCCATGAGTTTTCACACATTGTACAGTGTCATTAATACAATCCAATCTTGACTTCATAAGGCCTTTAGCTATTTGACTTGTGGGATCAATCCAATAAAATATAAAGCAATTATAATTTGAACTTTCTTTTTAAAAATATTAAAAATATCACTGGACCCTTTTTTGGATCAAGTGGGGGCTCTAAGGTAAAACCAGCTTTAGTATTTCTCTTTCCTACTTGAACTTGCGGTTCATAAGGTAGATGATGTAGTTAACGGTTAATAAAGGGTGTCATATCGCCAGCACAACGGCCAACCGCTTTTGTTTTTCCCCAAGGTATTAGAGCTGGGTGAACGCAGAGGCGCCACAAGATTCCAAAATTAATAACGAGTCTTCACTGAGATTCGAACCCGGAACTTTCGATTCGACAGTCAAGCGCTTTGCCCCTCAGCCACCGCACCTACCTACGTAAACAAAGTGATTTAAATTTGTGATTAATAATAAGGTTTCTTTATCTCCAAAAAAAAATTCTCATTTATTTTTCATTTTCAGAGAGATCGCATTCTCCAAAGGAAGACTACATGGGTCTGACACAATCTACGTCAGCACCATTGATAATATGCACAGACTTTGGATTCTACGTTGTCTCATGCTCTGTGTAACATCGAAATGCGAGACGCCTGTCTGCCCCCTTCAGTGTGAATGCCATCAGCGTCAAGATCGCTACGTCATTGACTGCAACGCCAAAAACCTCACGACACTCCCTTTCCTTTGCGCCTTCGAGAACGACGCGAGCCACAAAAACGTTGAGCTTCACGCCAATGGAAACAACTTCCGCTATGTGCTGAAGAATTCGCTGTACCACCTCAGAGATAGGCTCGTCCATCTTGAAATTACCTCCAATTCTTTTAATATCGAGCTGGCTCGCTACGCATTCGACGGTTTCGCTAAGACTCTGGAGACTTTAAAGCTAGAGCCCATAGCAGCGGACGTTAATGCTCTTATAGATTCACTAAGGAAATTGATAGGTTTGAGAGTATTGCATTTGACTTCCTTAACAGAAGAATTGCAAATTTTATCAGCAAGGCTTTCATTCCCTGCGCTATCAGAATTGTGGTTACAAAAATGTCGTCTGCAGAACATAACCCATGGCGTATTTAAGAGTATATCTTTAAAAGTATTGAACTTAAATAACAATTATATGACACATATTCCCCGAGAGCTAGTTAGAGCGATTTCCAAATCTATTACCATACTGCACATGTCCGCAAATAAAATAACTGAAATCACCGATTCTGATATCTCAACAGATTGCCGACTTATTTTTATAGATCTCAGTTACAACAGAATCACATCGATTGAAGAGGGCGTCCTGGACAGGTGTGCCTACCTGAGATATCTCAATGTATCCCACAATCCAAACCTGTTCAGCCTTGGCAACGCCGTGTTTGACGGTTTGGTCAGCCTTCACCTTGATATCAGTCACACGCCTATTTCAAACCTGAACTTCGTCAAAAAGGACGTCTTGGTAGATTTGATTGCATTTGACACGAATCTCAGGTGTAGTTGTGATGTTCAGGTCAGGCGATTGGAAGCTTTGCAAGGTCATTTAAAAGGAACTTGCTTCTTTCGAGACAACGTTGTTTTCATTCAGAGCTATCCGCTAGAATGTAGCAGGTACAAAAGAAGACAGAAGCGAGTTAGGTTTTCTTTGGATACCCAGGCCATAAACCCAGAAAGAGACTTTGATTTAGAAACAAGCATCACAACACAGAACTCGTGGCGTGAATCTAGACGAAGTCTGCTCGAGCAGGCTTCCATAGATACCAAAGAAGCTCGATCCGTTTATTCAACACTTACTAGAGCCACGGAAGCTGATAGTATTAAAACTCCAACACTTAGTATTTGTAACAAACGTAAAAGTAGTAGCATTGCGCTATATCAAAGTTCAGCAGTCGAAGCATCGAGAATATCAGATTTCCCATCATCAGAAACATCAAATTTTGTGTGGCGTTCCCCATTTAGCATCGAACCTCCAACTTTAGCTGAGGCCAACACTTGGTCCTCTAAGGAATCATATGATATTGATTTAAATATGCCCGAGAAAGAGATCCCAGATTCAAAACTACAGGCCTTAGAGATGTCAAATGTTGACCTGTCAAAATACAATACCTTTGCAGTGGCAAGTGCAGACTCGGAAGGGCCAAAACCGCTCATGGCGGCGTCGAGTACATTAAAAGTCAAACACGAGTTTGCTTTACAGTATACTTCAATAAATATACCAGAGTCTTCGAAACTTGTCAAAGAAGATGCGACAAAAACGGCTGTAGAAAAATCAAAGGCTACTCCTGTTTTGCCTAATTTTAAAAAATCTCAGACAGTTTTGGAAACTCTATCGACCTCTTTTGAAAACACAGAAATTACTCACCACGCCCCAAATAACAATGTACGATCAACTCAATCTATGTGTTTGCCAAAAATATCAGAGCAGACGGATACCTCTTGCCAATGGAGCGACGATCAAACCATCAAGCCATCACCTACCATCAACATTATTAATCAGATCTCATCCACAATAACGTACAGGCGCGACTACACATACTTCATCAAACACGTAGAAAATCTGAACCCACAGTTTTGCGGAACAAACTCTCTTTTCCTGAAACTCTCCCCCACTCCAGTATTCCCAGAAACGCAAAGACCGCAAGACATCGTGACCGTCGACTTAAGCCGACCGAGTGACACAAAACACAAAGCTCACAGTGAAAGCCAGAAACGCCAAAAAGTAACGTCTACAGAAAAGGAAATACAAAAGAAACCAATAAGCAATGACGACCAGGAGATTCAACTGGACACTTCATCGGCAGAAATTATAAAATGGTTCTTGGCATGTCCGCTCTGCATTCTAGTCTGCTGGGTTCACGCCTGCTTAATGTTTCTTTTATTTCTAAGAATTGACCACAGCCCCAAGATGAGAAATGTACTAGATGCATAATGTGTATTAAGACAATAAACGCTAATAAACATCAACGTAATTTAATGCTGTTTTGTACTGAGGAAGAGAGATAACAAGCTTGTTTTAGAAACAGATTTAGAAACATAAGTTGTTTCCCTTTATTTTGTATTTTTTTTTTCTCAAAATGCACTTGCCATATAATCTATCATATGATTATAAAGGTTTGATTCTCTCATTTGCCGTGGGCAATATAATACAAAAAGTTAACCATTAAACTCTTATCTTTGGTTTAGGACAAGTAAGATATATTCAGGATCGAAGACGCGAGTTCAATTGACCATATTCGATTCTTTATTCTCACTTTCGACCCAATATGTGTTTGAAGGACGTTATACAAAATTCGCTATTTCCCTTTTTTTTTTTTTTTGTAAATTTATAAAAACATATTTTTTTCCTGTTTGATCCAGCTTATAGGCCTAATATTAATTCTACAAATTACGTTTTAAATTTTTAGCAAACAAATATATGGCATTTTAACCAAGGACCCCACCAATTGGAGGCCCTTGTCGGCTGACTAGTTCGCCTATGACTAAGTCCGGCCCTGCCAGTACAGCAGCCACAAGGCACGAGCTAGCACATACGGAGACGCACAATGGGTTAATTCATGGTAATAAAGATAAACACCATATGCAAACATGCGCAAACATGAGCTGTACACAAAGCCCTGTTTGGATTCAAGTTATTCAATACCTGTACTACTAGTCACTCGTTTTATTTCAGCAGGTGGATGTTTAATGTGTCATTTCTTGGTCACTGTCATGAATAATCCACAATCTTTGTGCAACGTTTGGCTAAATGACATCCTTTGTGCCATGTTTGGCTAAAAAACATCCTCTGTGCTACGTTTGGCTAAATGACATCCTCTGTGGCACGTTTGGCTAAATGACATCCTCTGTGGCACGTTTGGCTTAATGACATCTTCTTTGGCACGTTTGGATAAATGACATCCTTTGTGCCACATTTGGCTAAATGACATCCTTTGTGCCACGTTTGGCTAAATGACATCCTTTGTGCCACGTTTGGCTAAATGACATCCTTTGTGGCTTAAAGTCAAGGGCGTAGCTAATTTTTGAGAAGTGAAAGGTTGACAAAGAAAGGTTGGTCCTTGAATGACTTGATACTGAAAGTCTGGTGGCCGAGTGGTTAGGCACACGCCTTTCGAGCCGAGGAATCGAATTCCGGTCAGATCTGGGATTTCGAAATGTGTTTTTAATACACTTAAATGGGTCCTTGGTATAAGTTGGTAAACGTAAATGTATTTAGTCATTGTGCTGACCCCTGGGAGTACACACGATTAAGTAGGCCTAAGTATATAACATTAATAGAACACAAGATCAACAAACAACCAAATTATTTAAAAATACTTAAAAAAAAATATAGGTCCTAAATATATGTATAAAAAATAAATAAATAAATTCATAAATAATTATCTTGATTGTCCGTAAGGAGATTTGTCTTATAATTTGTGCATTACACCAAACAAAACAATGTAACTATAAAAAAAATATATACATTCACACCACAACCGCGCTATTATTGCATATCTCCATACTGCACTTTTCTATTCCTTTTTACCTATAAAAATCACAAATCGAATAATTGACAAATAGATTAAATTTTCGTGTACTGATTCATGTGTTATCATGACCGCGAATGATTGTGCAAAGTTTCAAATTAGACCGTGAATGCAAAGTAAAGGAAAAAGCATGTACAAGCTTTCAGTCAGACAGAAAGAATGAGCTGATATATAAGCTTAGTAAAAACTAGAACTAAGCGTATTTTAGCCAAGCAATTTAATTTTTTTTTAAAGGAGAACCATAGACATATATATATATATAGACTGGCCGATGAAGAACAAATTATTATTGGAAAAATTTGGGCAAACATAGATTTAGTTATACAGCAGTTATGAGCAGTATAAAAGTAAAAGTATTTATAGCTTGTTTTTTTTAGTCATAACCTATGTAATTAATAGAACCCTTTTTGTATTATTATATTTGTAATCTTTCCTACTAAATCTATGTCAGGCGGGCATAATGATTATCTTCCCAACTTTTAATTTAACTAGCTTCTAAGTCTATGTCTAGACTGAAGACATTGAACACATTCTTTTGTTGTCAAAATTCGATCAACAACTTTTTTAGGCGATCTAAACTATAGATCTAGACTCTGACTAAGACTCTAGTCCTAGTAAAAAAAAAGACTACTTACTAGATCTAGATATAATCTATATATTTGTATATAGCAATATCTAGATCTAGAACTAGTGTAGATCTAAGACAGAATCTAGATCTAGTGTAGATCTAAAACAGATAATTGATAGATATAAAATTTAACTAAGTCGGCATTAGTTAGTGTTTAGAGATCGGATAGGATAGACGATCGACTCGGATAGACTGACTCACTTACTGTGTAAAAAATATTCAATTTATTGATGCAAAATGATTTTTCAAACTTTAGGATTTATCCATTGGCCGCATTGGTCTATCGTTCTACGATCGTTAGAGCACGCTCTGCTCATTTTCTTTTACTTTTTGACTAAAAATTAATTCTAAATATTTGAATCGATAAGACGACCGCCATACATAAAGAAGCCATGTCAGCATGCGTAGCCTATAAAGGCAAAATATTAGGAATAATGAAGTTTTGTACTTTTCAAAACTAAAGATCATAGTTATATATAGACCGAAATTTACGTCCTAGAATTTATAGCTCAATTGCCGCCATCTTTTTTCATCTTTTTCTCACGTAGATGTAGTACATAAAACGTATTTGACTCTTCCCAAATGAAAATAACATCCTACGACCAGTCTATATTTATTTATGTCTATGAGGAGAACGAAATGTTTAGATTAAACTATTTATAGCGAAAGAAAAAGAAACTCTTCCGTATAATGTAGAAATAAAAGCAGTGACTTCAAAACTGTTCTCTCGTAAAGAAACAATAATCTTTAACCAAACCTTCTGACACGTGACTTCATGACAGTGGGGGGGGGGTCTATCAGGAAGTCTACAATCTGCTTATACTAATGTCACTTCCTAATTCCAATCTAGTGAAAACTTTTTTTATTTGTATATTGCTGAATTCTAATAGAAATACGTCACGGAGCTTCGGTGAAAGTTGATATTGTAAAAAGTTGCATATTGAACTGTCTAAGGCGTTAAGCTAATACCTGTCTTTATGTTACAATGCACTTCCGTCAACCAGATCTCAGAAATCAATACCTAGAGTCTGAGATCTTTTTCACTTCTGTAATGGGCGTCGACTCTTGTATCGACTATTACGCTATCCAGACGGTGTAGATACATTATAGAAATTCCCTTAAATAAATGTTACCTAGTTGAACACATAATGTTTAAAGTGCTTGAATTAATTTAATGTTTAAAAACTTTGTCTTTTATGAATATAGGCCGTCACTTACATTTCAATATGTGTTTTAAGTATTATTCGTACGAAGTGCAAGATGCCCAAAGATACAACGGAGATGACAATGACTTCCATTCCTAATATTAAGAATGCGGGCAGTGTTTCACATGACTACACACACCCAATAGCGACCTGAATATTTTTTCCGCATCTCGTGCAGACAAAGCTGTTGTCCGCCGGCTGTCTATTTCAGTTTTCTTTTCGTATTCTACAAGGACTTTCCACTTGGTGTGCTCTGCAGCATTCGTATCTGTCTCTTTCAGAGTTCATCTGCTGCCATCTACTTTTCTTTATGTCAATAAGGGCGAAATGGCGCCTATTCTAGTATAGAATATATACAGAACTACTATATTATTGTACAACGTAAATCTTCTTAGTGTAAAATTCCGAATCTGTGAAGATACTGTAACAAATAGCTGCTTGGCCACGGCTTGGTCATCTAGCAGACCAGAGCAGCTTGGCTACAGGTTGGTCATCTAGCAGACCAGACCAGCTTGGATACAGGTTGTTCATCTAGCATACCAGAGCAGCTTGGCTACGGCTTGGTAATCTAGCAGACCAGAGCAACTTGGCTACGGCTTGGTCATCTAGCAGACCAGAGCAGTTTGGCTAGGGCTTGATCATCTAGCAGACCAGAGCAGCTTGCCTACGGCTTGGTCGGCTAGCAGACCGGAACAGCTTGACTACGGCTTGGTCATCTAGGAGAACAGCTTGGCTGCGGCTTGGTCATCTAGCAGACCAGAACCGCTTGGCTACAGCTTGGTATTACCGACTCGAGCAAAGACCAATCCTCATAGAATATAGAAGAACACTGACCTGCAACATCGCAACCTGTGGGCAGAGTAGACCAGTATCTCGTCGTCGTGACGTCAGACCTGTTGCAGATCAGTGTTGAGGCCCTTTAATGCGATTGGTCTAGAAACAAGCAGAATTGAGCGCCGAAAGGCATCATGGAAACGTCTCCCAGAGCCCCCCTCCCCCACTGGTCCATGGAGTATATGGAAGCATAGTGCGCTGAGCATGGACGATGAACTATCTACAAGCAAAAAACATTTTTTAAGCGTTTGACAAAATTAAACACCTGAAAAGAAAATAACTCTTTTTGTTTACTCGGAAATTTTTTTTATTGAAACTCTACCTTCCCAGTTCATAATCATATTTCTTGTTTACTTTCTTAATTTATATTTTTTAGTTCTTATTTCTGGTCCATATTCACCCATGCAAAGGACCACTCAAAAAATAACAATACTTGTATAGAACTAGGGTTAGGGAACACAAGGCATGGCTTCAAAACATGATGTTGGCATATTTCTTCCTGTGGTTAACAGAGATGAATGTCAATACTGTTGATTTATCTTTCGTTCTCTCGCTATCGGCTTGAACCACTTAAAACTACAGGACATCTTGGATGTATGGCTCCTGAAAAGGAAAAACAGATTCAAACTATATTTATATTCTTGTTTCTTTAAATGTAACATTCGTATGAATTATAAATTGGTGACAATTTAATAACAAAAACGATTCATACTTTTATATATTGATATATAACTGCATGTCTGCTTACATATACAACATACTCTACACGCTAGTAAAAAAAATCCTATTATAATAATTGTTATTACAAATTCAAATTTAATGTCAAGTTTCTTTGTTGTTGTGTGTTGATTCGCAAAGTTTTGTTTGTAAAATTGTTTGGCATGTTTCGGATGTTCCTTCATAGTTTAACATTATTTACTTCCTAGTCCAAACATCCTGAATTTATTAAAATCTCCTGAAAACTCTTTAAAATCTCCAGAGAAATAGACAATCCTACGCGCGATAAAAGAAAAAAGGCATTGTCAGCTTTCATTTAATAAAATGCGATTACAATGTTCGTAAAGTACAGATCGCAATTTTTAACTTAGTAAAGAATGAATAAAATACAAAGTCGAATTTTTTTCTTATAAAAAATATTAATTTTCACTTATTATCCTTATTCCCATTCCTTATTCCCCGCCCAATCAGTTTCGCATAGGGCCCCGTAATTGCTAGGACCGGCCCTGCTCGAGACCATCGATAAATCCGAATGACAATCAAGCGACCAGGCAGCCATTCGTAGTCATCAGCCTGATTTGCATTGGCTTTTTTTTTTTCTGCATCGTTCTGGTATATTGAGATCAACAAATAAGTAATGAAAGCCTTGGTTGTGAATGTCACTTGAACACACAATAAACAAACCCAAACCTTTCTACTATTTAGAGCGTTTTAATATAAAGTTTTTTTTTAAATTTGTTTTGTTTTTAATTTTATTATTTAATATTTTCCTTTCCAGTAATTTTTAACGAATTGAAGAAAGCAAGATACGAGGTTTGACAGAAGACCTTTTACCGGAAGTCCAGATTCGTCAGAGGTCACTTCGACATGTTTTAGCCTTATACTTAATGGTGGGTTCCTTTATCTTTGGAATATGAATTTGAATTTTTACTTA
>JADKLZ010005465.1:9912173-9931106 GCA_021533235.1 Biomphalaria straminea | reverse complement strand
ATATATATATATATATATATATAGATAGATAGATAGAGACACAAGGTCCTCAGATTCCAACCCATGTGTTAGCTTTTTGTTTAAATGGGAGGGAGGTTCTTACGACAATTCTATTGACTTATGCTCGATTGATATCGGACACATTTGAAAATGTCATGCAGAGTTGTGCGTCGCACTTGAAACCCTAAGGCTAGCAAAAGAAAGCGAACAAGAGCTCCCTCTCACCAGCCTGAATGAGCAATGTACTGTACACCTCTTATACAGTGTTCAGTCTGGCAAGGGGTCAGACTCGGGTTTAATTTGACATTCACTGCAAGTAAATGCAAGTAAATGCAAGTAACTCAGACACTCCGGACACGCTGACTAGAGGCCGCGAACACCGGGACCCCCGCCATATTCCTTTACTCTACCAGGCTAACCGTGCGAGACACGCTATTTATGCAACGGCTCAGTGAGGGACGTCACCTGGAGGCTGACAAAGGTTGTGGGAGCTCTTTTACATCCCTGAACAGTGCATTGAGGATGCTCTCGCACCGTCCTAGGTACCCCCCCCCAACACGAGTCTTGTCTTGCTATCCTTTTTGCCTAGTTGTCCCCTGGTTGTCACCACCATTTCCACCCCGGCGCCACGGTGAGGCAGAGTAGCAAGCCCGGGATACCGACCGGACACATGGCTTGGGGAAAGTAATGATGTCTGGCTGCCCACAAAGCATCATTGCTGACCTGTGTGATTAACGCCCTTAATACGAGGTCACGATTTGTATTGTCGTTTGTGTGTTAGTGTATTGCTTTGTACGTGCAAGTGTGTTTGTATTGCTGTACATTATACATTTTTTATTCTGTTCATAAGCTCAGGTTTATCTGTATTTGAAATCAATGTGAATCTTTATTATTTCTTGTTTTTAGAGTCAACACAAAAGACTTATGCGCTTTATGTCTTACGAAAGGTTACAATCACAATCAATTCGTACACTTACTGAAAAAAACTAACTTTTGTTGCGCTTCATTGAATGTCATTTTTTTTCCTCAGAGACTTATGGAGAAAGAGAGATCAATGAACATTTTTATTAGACCATGGATCCGACAGGCCCAACCAATGAAGGGGAAACAGTCAAGTATTTAGGTAAATACGAGGGACTTGAACAAGCGAGGGACAGAGAGACAAGTCATTGAAAGGACAATGAACAAGACAAAAAATCTACAAAATAGATATGGAATGGGCGCTCCTAGCTTAGAGTAGTAGATAATCCTACAAACAAGGAACTGAATCTTGAGTGGAACATAATAACAATGTCAATATCTTCAATTTAAAAGATTAAGATTGAGTGCAGTCCTTCACATGACTACGTAAACCAGTGGCGTAGCTACCAATGTGCGGGTGGTGCGGGCCGCACAGGGCACCAAGTGGAGAGGGGCCCCAAAATCCTCCAGTGTGTATTAATTTCCTTTTTTTCCTGAGCTTTTCAATAAAAATGACTAAGTGTATGGATACGAACCAACATAAACTACTGTATTTTAAACATGAACTAACGATTTATGAACTAGTCATGTCGCTATTTTGTTTCATCTCCTTGACGGTTATCATTGAATCCAGAAAAAATGATGAGAACGGCATCCTGAATGATGAAGAAGAAAAGACTTCAATACCGCAGGTTCTTGAGACTAAAGGACAGCACACAGGCATGTTTTTAGTACACTGCTCAAAAATCCATATTGAAGAAGCTGAACAATCAGACAGTGTAAACAATACAGAAAGCAGGATAATAACTCTAGACTGAACGACCTTGGACATTGGCCTGATGTCATCACAGATACTATTCGCATACACATTGTCACTCAAGGATCTTAAACAGCGTATGAACAGTCAATTTAGAGAGGTGTATAGACATCAATAATCAGCAAAAGGAATGGCTAGAAAGCTTTCAAAGGCTTGGTTTTTCCGGAATGTCATACGGCGAGAAAGTTCTTAGAAAGTGGACGTGTTATTCGCCAAAAAAGAATCCTTTTTTTGCTTCCACTGCATACTCTTCTCAACAAGATCAAGTACCAAATCTTCATTTAAATTCAAAGATGAATTCAATAAGTGGTGGAGGTTATCCCCAAAAAAAGAAAAACATAGACCAGCAGAGCTCACATTAAGTTATCGCTTACATTAAAGTTTGCCTGATAGTAGGGAACAGTATTGACAACAAGGCCCAAGATTTGATTTTACAAGAGACAAAAACCTGGAGAGACTACCTGAAGAAAATCTTGGACATCATTCGTTTTTTCTCAAAGCAAAATCTGTCGCTTCGTGGGCATCTCGAGCAAGCTGAAGAAGTGCTAGAAGGGTAAAATCAAGGCAATTTCTTGGAATCAGTAAAATTACTATCAAAGTACGATCCACTGTTGAGGGAGCATGTGCGTCGAACTAAGCTTTGTTCCAGACCGAATACATACATGCCTCCACAAATACAAAATGAATGTATTACAATATTGGGGATCTCGTTAAAAAACTAATCATACAGCAAGTAAAGCAAGCCAAATATTTATTTTTGACAGTACACCTCACATATGAAAGCTGGACCAAACTTTCCAAATTTTACGGTACGTTGTCATAGATAATGACGGGGTGCAGGTTCGGGTGTCTTTTATTGACTTCATCGACACAAAGGACAAGCATGCTATTGGAATCGCTGAGATGATTCTAGAAAAATTGCGTTCATATGTAAGTAAAGTGTCCCCTTCAGACCTTGCGATCTATGGGGGCAGATGATGTTAAGGTCATCTGTTTCTTTGGCCAACGGTTAACGAGTAGGGTGTTATGTGGCTAGCACAACGACCAACCGCCTACTTTCCCCAACTAAAGTCAGGTACCCATTAGAGTTGGGTGGACTCAGGGGCGCCCTAAAAATCCAGAAATTCAAAATCCCAGTCTTCACCAGGATTTGAACCCAGGACCTCAGGTTCGAAAGCCAAGCGCTTAACCATTCGACCACTGCGCCCCCTGCGTTCATATGGCTTAGACATAATGGACTGCATGAGTCAAGGCTATGATAATGCTGAAGCAATGAAAGGTCAAAACTACGGTGTCCAAAAACAAATTCTAGAAGTCAATTCCAAAGCACTATTCATTGCCTGCTCAAACAGTTCTCTTAATTTAGCAGGAATTCGAGCTGCTGAAGCTGAAGTCAAATCGGTAACATTTTTCGATAAAATTATTGATACTTTTACCAGCAAGAAAGCGCGTAAAATTCACTTGTAGTATGTTTATGAAAAACAGATTTTTTTTTTTGAGAATTAACAATATTTGATTAATGAATACATATTATTTTGAACAAAAAACAAGGTTTTGTAATGTTATTATTTAGTTAGTTGTTGTTGTTTTTTTTTTTTTTTGTGGGGGGGGGCACCAAGATGAGGTACCACTATACCCTTAACAAGCCTTTTTCTCAACTTCAACACACCGCTGTGATATCCTCATAAATATAACCGGAACTAGCCTTAAACTTTTAGTTGAGACCCGCTAGAGCGCCAGAGGAGAAGCCGTCAAGATGGTTAGGGATACATTTTCTAAAATTATAGAAACTGGAGACATTAAATAGCAGAGATGAGAATTCATCGACTAGATCTGAAGCAGGTGAATTATTAGTTGCTATTCAGTCTTTTAATTTTCTCACCTATCTTGGATTTTAGGCTCCTGCATTAACTGAAATTATTGATGTGCAAGTCTACCTTCAAAAACAAGGATTGTCTATTCGAGACTTCTCACTCAAACAAAAAACAGAGACATTTTTAAGTAGTAATCGAGAGGACATCGCTGAAGCCAGCATTACCTTTGCCGAAAGCGTGTGCTCAGATCTGAGAATCAGTGCAGAGCCTCAAAAACGTATTGGCCATAAGAAAAAGATGCCTGGTGAGAAAAGTGATGACTTTGTACTTACACACAAAGAAGAGCTACGAAGGGAAATTTATTCTACCTTGGACAGGATTGTTCAAGAAATAATCACCCAATCCGAGCAACTTCATGATGTAGCAGTTAAATATAAATTGTTGTCGCCTTCCCCCTATTAAATGCTCAGGTCGAAATCAATCTCGATATCTCTTGCGACATCGATAAAAACGAATTTCTGCTAGAGCGCAAGAGGCTTCAACGGTTTGTCACAGCTTCTTCAGAAGCCTCCGAACTTCCAAAAAAAAAACCTATTGAGCTCTTGAATTTTATAAAAAAAATATCAGCTAGATGATTCAATCCCGAATATCGTTATCATGATTCGCATATTTTTTACTATTGCGGCAAGCGTCGCTACTTTACCTGATCAAGAATTACTTGAACAAGAGCTGGTGGTGAAAAAAATGATTTCAATAAAACTATTGATACTTTTGCCAGCAAGAAAGCGCGTAAAATTAACTTGTAGTATGTTCATGAAAAACAAATATTTTTTTGGGGGGAATTAACAATATTTGATTAATGAATACATATTATTTTGAACAAAAAATAAGGTTTTGTAATGTTATTATTTAGTTAGATTTTTTTTTTGGGGGGGGGGGCACCAAGATGAGGTACCGCACCAGGCATCATATACTCTAGCTACGCCACTGACGTAAACCCATTTTTGGACCTGCATATTTTTGGTCCACCACTAGAGCATGCATAGAAAGAAAACAAAATGCAAAATTTAAACCTGATCAATAATCAAGTAAGTACAAAGTTTTTTGCAGATAGAAATTGGAAGAGAAAGTTTGAAAGAAGGAGAGACATAAGACAGATGTAATAAAGCTACGCCAAAAGTAAATAAAACAAGATAACAGAGGCCGGTACAAATGGATGGAAAGGCTTGGTCAATGTATCTCCAACTTTTAGAACTGAGGACAAGATTGGATTGTTAGTCTTGGACTCTGACTGCAGAGCTAGAGAGGAAATGGAATTGAGATGCTACAGAAGGATCCTAGGCATCACATTTAAAGACCGCATCACAAACCAAGAGATTAGAGACAGGGTTACTGCAGCGATAGGACCCCATGATGACCTGCTAACTACTGTTAGAAACGAAAGCTTAAAATGTATGGCCGTATAACAAGATCTTCGTGTCTCGCAAAGACCTTCCTCCAGGGAACAGTACCAGGAAAAAGAAGAAGAGGCAGACAGAGAAAGCGGTGGGAAGACAACATAAAAGAATGGACGGGCCTACCATTGAAAGAGGTTTTAAACAGGGCAATGAATAGAGAGGAATGGAGAAAGACGGTCTACATATCTTGATTGGTGCCCCAATGGTCCACCAGACTAAGGGATAGGTAACAGGTAACTAGGAACGTTTCTCCTTCAGACCTTGCAATCTATGGGGCAGATGATGTTAAATTCATTGCTTATATGGCCAACGGTTAACGAGCAGGGTGTAATGTGGCCAGCACAACGACCAACCGCCTTTACTTTCCCCAACTAAAGTCAGTTACCCATTAGACTCAGGACGCCCAAAAATTCCGAAATTCAAAATCCCAGTCTTTACCGAGATTCGAACCCAGGGCTCCAGGTTCAGAGGCCAAGCGCATAACAACTCAGCCACCGCATCCCACATCCTATAGGTACCTATGAATTAATCTAGTCCTAAATGTTTATTAGAGACTTAAACTATGATAAGTGATAAGTCATTGGTTATCCTGGTTGATTCCAACAACCCGTTGCATGTTGTAAAGGCACTAGGGAAGAAGGTTGTATTTTTAGCGGCACCCGAAAGGGGAAAAGACGCTATTAGTTTTGTGTAGTTTGTCCCTCCGTCGCGTTTCGATCTCGTAAACTAGTATAGATTGAAAATTTGACATCATATATTTTAAACCATTCAAAGTTCTGATGCAACAGGTTATTTGTTTCTTTTCTGAAAGCGAAAAATCTAATTTTTAAAATCAAGTATGCAAGCAGTTTTTTTTTCATGAAAATACAATATTTTTACAACTATTCACTATTAATAGTAACAAATACGGGAGGGTATTTAGTAAAGGAGAAGACAATTTATCGTATTTTTTACATTTATGCAAATGGTGTTAGATTTGTTGTCATTTGTATTGCTAAGTTACATAAGTTCTGTCTATTAACACAACACTTACAAAAAGAAATGTTAACAAAGGAGATCTAATTAGTATGCATAAAAGTGGAACATAATTAAACGACAATTAATAAGTAGTTCCTTATATTAGGATATGAACTGCGGAGCTCCACTACAATTAGGATATTCTTAAGTTAAGGAATTTCTTTTTTACGGATTTTTATTTTCCTGAGGCTTTAAATAAGAGATTAACCCTGTACAAAACAATTAGATCAATTAGATAAACATTAAAAGACATCAGTTATGCCATGTTCACATCTAACTTTAAATTCACTTTCACCTATCATTTGGTGTGCTGTGCCGTTGGGTCATCATACAAGATCTTTCAACCTTCTTTCTCCATTCTTCTCAGGCATTTGCCTTTGATATAATTTAACCCTCAAGATAATGCTACCACACATTGCCTCACCTCACCTATGTCTTAGTTTGTTGGACCGTTGGGGCACCACTCAAGATCTTCTGACCGTCTTTTTTTTCTTTCCTCTTTGTCATTGGCATTTGATAGAAACTTTCAATGACAGGCCTGTCCATTCTTTTATGTTGTCTTCCCATCAGTTTCTCTGTCTGCCTCTCCTTCTTTTTCCTGGTACTGTTATCTGAAGAAAGTTGTTTTTTTTTTTTTTTTTGAATTCTCAACGAAAAATTTACAAATTTATATTAACAAATGAATAGAACATACTATCCTAAAAGTTGATGAAATATAAAGACAAGTGTTATTTTGTTTTTTTATTAACACCCGCCATGTTTGAACACGCCCTAAAAGGAAACATTAAACACATATAAAGCTGGTTAAATGCGATATGAAAGACTACATTGCGACATTCATTCGTTCAACCAGAGAAAAGATAAGCTCAAATTGTCCTCAAAAAGGACTTAATCTTTTTCAGTGTTACCTCAGGCGTGACCGTATAGAAAGGTCACGTTCCAGCAAGGGGAGGGTACACACACTTACTCTCACTGCTTTGTACGTATCAATAGATTGCAGATTGGAAAGAAAGTAGGTCGGAATGACTAGATTCCATACAGGGGCTTCTCTTCTTCAAGCGCTTCTATGTGCGCAGACAATATGCTTGCCGAAAGTAAACCCACTTTTACGAATGAAACGTGAAACATTAGGTAAATAAGTCTACATCTATTCAATAAGTGTTTAAGAGTTAAGAATATCGCAGTGTATAAGCCGGAAGAGATTGGAAATAAAAACCAATAATAATACTTTAATTTATTAGGGGCTGTTAACAAACATAAACTAGACTAAAGACCCTATGATAAAAGCATAGACATTAAACAGAGAATAGAAAATAAAGACGAACAAGCATCAAACAAACAAACAAAATACAACACAACTAGGTTATCAATAAGTAGGTCTAAATGTTCTTACTGAATGTAAATGTGACAATCTTTTGTTTTTGAGTGCTAGATGTAAAGGTGTGTTGATGTTACGATGAGATTGTGTTGATCAGACAATGCGTTTCTGATGTTATAATTTTGTGTTGATTTCTATTTTAAACATTTAATGGACACTCAAAAAAGATCATAATGCTGGAGATTCAAATACAACTATTATTCAAAGAATGAAGATCACAAAATGATAAATTTAAAGCTTTGATTCTGAAACTAGGAATCACTTGAATCAAATAATAATAATAATAGGCTTGTCTTCGAGTCCGAAGATTAGTGAGGAATACAGTGTTTCCCGTGGCTGTGCAGTCCCAGCTGTGACCTACATATTTTGCCACATCCAGGGCAAGCAAAACCATTGTCCGCAGGTGGTCGGTTTAGATTTTCTTTTCGTCGTCTGCGTTTGTCCTCGGCGGCAGATTTTCTTTTGGTCTCAAATGTGTATCCCGCGGCCTTTGTGAGTGACCTCCAGCTGTCTCGTTCCGACGCCGCATGCAGCCAGGTGCTCTCCTCTATGTCAGCCAAGGAAAGTTGACGCCTAAGCTGGTCTTTGAAGCGTTTCCGTGGGGCGCCTCTGTTACGTCGGCCACCTTTTAGCTCACCAAAAAAGACTGCCTTTGGCATACGTTCGTCTCCCATACGGGATACGTGCCCTGCCCAGCGTAGCTGTCGGATCATAAGAAGTCCCTCTATACTGTCCATACCGGCGTTCGCAAGGACATCGCTGTTTGTAGTGCGGTCTTGCCATCGTATGTCCATGATGGAGCGCAAGCACCTTTGGTGAAAGCGCTCAAGGAGTCTTAGCTGTTTTCTATATAGTGTCCATGTCTCAGAGCCATATAGAAGGGTGGAGAGAACCACCGCCTGGTAGACATTTATTTTTGTAGGTAGGCGGAGCGATTTGTTCTTCCAAACTCTCGCCTGAAGGCGTCCAAAAGCGCTATTGGCCCTGGCCAGACGGTTATCAACTTCCCTTGAAAGTGAGGCGTCATTTGACACTATGCTACCAAGATATGTGAAGTGGTCTACCACGTTAAGGGGATGCCCGTTTACTGTGATCCTTGGGGCTGAGTATGTTTCATTGGGTGACTTCTGGAACATGACTTCTGTTTTCCCGAGGTTTATAGATAGACCGAAAGAGGCGGCAGCGTAGGCAAATTCATTTACCGCGTTCTGGAGGTCATTTTCATTGTGAGCTAGCAGGGCGCAATCATCGGCATAGAGAAGCTCCGTTATGACCATCTCCTTTGTTTTTGTGTTGGATAGTAGACGTCGGAGATTAAATACGCTGCCGTCACAACGAAACCGGATGTAGATGCCTTCATGCAATCGCTGCCTCATTTGACCCAGCATTACGCCAAAGAAGATAGCGAACAGAGTAGGGGCAAGTACACAGCCCTGCTTCACGCCATTTTCTATTGGGAAGTGATCAGAAAGAGCACCATTGTGTCTGATCTGGCCTCTCTGTCCAACGTGAAACTGCTTGAGGATGGATAGGAACGTAGGTGGGCACCCCAGCTTAGCCAAAATCCTCCACAAACCATCGCGACTGACCGTGTCGAAAGCCTTGGTGAGGTCCACAAAAGCTGCGTACAGGTTTAGGTTCTGCTCTTTGCATTTTTCCTGCAACTGTCGCAGAACAAATATCATGTCAGTTGTACCTCTACCGGCTCTGAAACCACATTGGCTTTCAGACAAGACCTCATCCACTAAAGACTGGTTTAGTCGGTCGAGCAACACTCGAGCAAAGATCTTTCCTGCTACCGACAGAAGTGTAATGCCTCGATAGTTGGAGCAGTTAGACTTGTCACCCTTTTTGTATAGGGATATGATTACGGAGTCTCTAAGTTCAGGTGGGACTACGCACTTCCCCCAGCATAGAGTGAACAAGTCTGTTAGCCTCTCGGTTAGGGCGACACCACCCATTTTAAATATTTCCGCAGGAAGTCCATCAGAGCCAGGTGCCTTGTGTCTTTTGAGTTTAGATATTGCTGTCTCAATTTCTTCAGATGTCGGTGGGTCGTCGAGCTCCTCTCTTATGGTTTTCTGAGGGACATTTGCCAGCGATTCCTCTGATACGTGCCTTCCATCACCAAACAAAGTACTGTAGTGTTCTGTCCACCGATTTAGTATGTCCGCCTTGTTGGTAAATAGTGTAGAACCATCGGATGATCTTAGCGGTGCTGTAGTCTGGTAGGTTGGGTCATAGGCACAACGAAGCGACTCATAGAATGAGCGTGTGTCACCAGTGTCAGCATGTCTCTGCATGCTTACGGACAGCTCCAGCCACCAATTATTTTTTAGTTCCCTGATCTTTGACTGCAGAGTGTGACAAGAAGCTTTATAGAGAGTCCTGGCTGCGTTGTCACTAGGGTTCGCGAGTACAGAGCGATAATATTTATGCTTATTCGCTAGTAGTTCCTTAATTGCGTTATTGTTCTCATCAAATAAAGACTACACAATAACATTAAACAAGTTATATCTCTTCGTTCAAGCTCATAACTACAATTAAAACTAACAATGGTTCTGTTTCTACAACTCAAACTTCAACTGATTTTTTCTGTCTCTCCGAAAACTTTTTAACAATTAACCTCCACATTTGCAAGGCTCGACTTTCACGCAGCTAAATCTTCGCTTCTCCATTTATGGTCATTGAATTAGTTCTTTTCCAAGAAAGCATGCTTGCTATAAGAGCTTGTTGACAATCAACCTTGGCGTTGCCATGGAGATGGTTGCAGAGAACTAAAAATATACTAAGCTACATTATGCTACGTGACAGTAGAATTTGGTTTGTCAAAAAACAATGGAGAGTTCAGAAACTTTGTTCCATGTACTGAAAAAGCTCGCTGATCGTAACAAGGGGAATACGAGGTAAAATTAAGGATTATATGATACTAGTCGACCAGCGGCATAGCATACGCCGCTATTTTGCAGGGCAGGCCTTAGGCACTGCAACATATGCGACCGCAGTGGGTTCCGCACTTTCTTTGGACCCGTGCTAATTTTTAGGTGTATAAATTATTAAATTAAACCATTTTATAACATATAACAGATTTCCCGCGGCCTCTTGATTTACCAGGAGCCCCTGGAAATCTCCTGAAATGTTATTAAATATAGGCCTAAGAAAAAGTCCTGGAAATCTCCGGAAATTATTAAAATCTTTTGTAAAGTAAAAGTAAAGTAAAAAAAAAAATGAGGGCGCGGTGGCTGAGCGGTAAAGCGCTTGGCTTCCGTACTGGAGGTCCCGGGTTCGAATCCTGGTGAAGACTGGGATTTTTATTTCGGGATTTTCGGGCGCCCTTGAGTCCACCCAGCTCTAATGGGTACCTGACATTAGTTGGGGAAAAGTAAAGGCCGTTGGTCGTTGTGCTGGCCACATGACACCCTCGTTAACCGTAGGCCACAGAATCGACCTTTACATCATCTGCCCTATAGACCACAAGGTCTGAAAGGGGAGCTTTTAGCATTTCATCATATTAGCAATTCATCATTGCACATTTAGGTTTAGGGCTAGGGTTATGTTTAGGGTTAAGGTTAGGGTTGCTATAATGTTGAAATGTGTAATGATGAACTGCTATGTCAGCCAAGGAAAGTTGACGCCTAAGCTGGTCTTTGAAGCGTTTCCGGTGGGCGCCTCTCTTACGTCGACCACCTTTTAGCTCGCCAAAAAAGACTGCCTTTGGCATACGTTTTATAAGATAAGATATAAACATGTATTGACGATACCATTGCATTTCCAAGTCATTTGAGTTTTTTGTTTTTTAAAGTGATCTGTTATTTCATCCCCAATGGAATATTTTTTGTTAGTCATTGTGTTAAGGCTTTGCCTTTAAGCCCTCAATTTATCTAATATAAAAATATGTTTTTTGAGATGCTTTTTGATATTTTTTACATGTTATTAGAGTGTTTATAGTGTTTCTTCCCCTCCCTTCATACTTGTTGAGAAATGAAATAATGTTTGTAAATAATAAAGATATATTGTCATGCGGGGTTTGTATTTACTTATATTGATTCTATTTGATGTACGAATGTCAATATTATCCTGTGCATATTGCATGATGTAGTGATCGTAGGCCAAGGTGTGGTTGAAGTATGGATAATCTTTTGAAAGACGAGAGCGATTAGAATACATATGATCATGACGCTGATAACTTATCTCCTGACGGCCATCTTTCACTTTATCTTTATATGTCAATCAATTTTTTCTTGAATATGAGCGTGTCATTTCAAACCCTGATATAATGTTTTATTTATTCTAACAAACGACGACTTCAAGAAATACGCAACATTGTCCAAGAAATTGCAAACAATGTACAGCAATACGAATAGCCATATGTACCTACTGTCAATACCATATCTTATTATTTTGATTGACACTCAGAAACAATTTGTACATTAGCTCTAAATTTATAGATCTTACATTTTTATATTTTAAACGAAATTGTATTCTAGTCTGATTTAATGTGTCACTCTTTTATGTCGTGCTAATGAAAATAAATATATGAAAAATTCATTATTTGATGGATTAGAGGATGAAATGACAGCGGATGAAATGACAGGGGATTATATATATATATATATATATATATTAGTAAATGTTCATATTTGTTCCCCTAGCAGTGTAATCATTGAATATAAATAATTTGATATAAACATAATCTTTTTTTTCACATGTAAATTTTGAATGAGTCAGGTATGAATGTTTTTTTTTAGGTTTAATGTATTGCTTGGTGTAATGCACAAATTGTAAGACAAATTTCCTCACGGACAATAAAGATTATTATTATTATTATTATTATGTTAGAAAAGAACGAGTATTCTTTCTCTGGCGGAGCCAGGGTCAAGTTTCGTTAAAGGGAGACAAAATTCTTCGTATTCCCTTTATCAGTTTCCACGGAGGAATTTTCTGGTGATGTGGCAGGTCTGCAGCTGTATTTTGTTACGTGCCAGTTCGCAGTGTTAGATTAGATTAGATTAGATTAGATAGATAGATAGATAGATAGATAGATAGATAGATAGATAGATAGATAGATAGATATTATTTCAAAAACGGATCAAACGATTATCTTTAAAATTTCAAGGTATATGTATTAATAAGGCATGCCAAAGTAAAGGCCATCCTCGAGGCTCTCCGCTATTAAGTGTAAACAATTTTTAAATCACGCAATATACAATAACCATTTTTTTTCTTTCAAGATAACTTACATAAATATTTGTAAGAATGGTACTTCTATAACATAAATAAAATTACAATGCTCGTATATATTTCAAAGACCGAAAATAAAATAAAGGTAGAAAAGCATATATTAGTAGATTTTGGAAGAGAATTTCAAATATATTTCAAATATATATATATTTTTTAGACATTGCTAAAGTAGGCCTACAAATTAAAGCGAACAATATTCATGAATTTCACTTTAATACCGGTAATCGTGAATTTTGTCTTGCGCTATTTTTGCTGGGAAATTTCGCACTATTTTGTCGGCGCTTTGTCCGTGCTATTTTGACGGGTCACCGTACAATTGGCAACAACGTGACACGGGCTGTACAAAAACTTCACACTCTTACATATCAACATTGTAACGCTGTATCAACTCTCCACCTCTTCCTAGACTTGAACTTGATTCTCTGTTCCGGACCGACTTCACCTCGACTTGATTTAGACTCCGTGGTAACGTGAAGCCACTTGACTCTTGAGACATTTGCTGTTATATAGGGTCCCTACTGGCCTTCTAGAACCGGACGGAACATCGCTCGACCCTTCTGGTTAATCACATGACCACATCTCTCGCGTAACGTTCCTGAGCTCTATTCACTCTAGATGTTTCTACAAACTTTGCCAGACATCACAGTTGACCATCTTGGCTCGTCACGGTTGATTGCTCCGCTAGCGCGGGCTTGGAGGTGATTCGCGTCGGTTGTCTATATACAGCACTACCCCATCTGTGTCACCACCAGGTTAATTACAATAATTAAATAACATCAGCTTCGTTAGAAGCAAGCCAAAGAAAGTAGACTTTTTAATTTCAGTCCAAGAAATGAAACAAAACGAGGAAATCAAAAGTATAAAGATTGTGTCTGAGCGATATACATCCTCACTACGAAGATATCTAGGATTCAAATAAAGGCTAGGATTTAGATTAAACTAAGGTTTTTAAATTCCAAAAAGGCAACACATCAAGAATTTAAAAATCACTCGTATTCCCCCGCACTTTCCCTACAAATGTGTGTGTGTGTCTCTCTCTCTTTCTCTGATCCAATCAGATAATGTTATGCGATTGGATCATAGCGCTTAGGGAAAGAAAGGAAAATCAACCATGCCTATGATTTAGCACGCTTGAAGGTGTGTCATCTCATGCACCACTGTTTGTAAACACCTGTTTCAAGTTCAACTCGATCAGCCCTGTCAATCTATCTGATGTTTTATATTTTGTATTATCATTGCCACCTTCCCCAAGCACTACATCAAACAAACGAACACTGGCATAACTGTGCATATCCTGTTTAGTACAGTGATAGAAACTTTCTCGTAAAATATCTCTATTTCAAACTTTCACACATCGTGGTACCAACTATAAGCTTTTTGGTGTGTCCAGTTTACAAACTGCAGGAAGTATTGATACCCAAATGTTTTTGTAAATAGATGTATGAGAACTTTTTTAAGACTGAAAAATTAAAATATAAATGTAAATTATATATAGTTAGCAACTCAAACACCACACTCGATATTCTCACCACACTCGATATTCTCGACATTGTTTAGTTTATCGAGAAAACATCAAATCTTATAATAATAACGATGATTAATACTGAACTTTATTTTTTAAAAAATCTCAATAAATATTTGCTTGCTTCTCGGCGGCGGTGTTGCCAAAATAAAACACAAGACAGAAGCCAGATGTATGTAGTAGTAGTTCAATGGTTGATTTCATTGCGATCTACATAACCTCACCTGTTCACCTGACATCTATTTCTTGTTCACACTGCATCCATTCAAAGTGGAAACCTTGTGTTCCCCCCTCCTCTCCTGGAGGAATGCACATCACGCTTGAAGGCGCAGTTAAGTTTTCCTTTGGATTTCATCTTAATCTTTTCTATGGCGAAATGAATGTCGCAATGACATTTTTTTCGAGCTCTCTTTAAACTACGTTTGAGGCGTATTGAAGGTTTCGGTTCAGGGCGCGGGCGAACTGGGTGGAGATACTATTAGAACACTTTCCTTTGTAGCATTCCAATAGCTTTTAAATTAAGATGTTATAAATAATCAATCCTACTAGTTGGTCTATAATTTCGACACTTAGGCTACTATGAGATGGTATCCACTGTTTTATTTCTATAGAGACGCTATGAGACTGAAACATAGAACACTACAATTGGATCCAAACGTTGACAACTTCACGCTCTTTCTATTTATACTTTATATTTTTTCCTGTATGTGCTATTTAAAAATATTTTTGTTCAAGCTTAGATTTTGTTGTTTTTTTTTTGGTTGTGTTCTGTTATTATTATTATTATTTTTGTCATTTGCATTCTTTTCGTATGTTTTGTAATTGTTTGTTATTCTTTTTTTGTTGTTGCTTATATTTTTGTTGTTAGGGGTTGACGTTCTTTTGTTGTTGTTGTTGTTGTTTTCGGTTGTGGTTATGCATTTTTTGTGTTCTTTCTGTTGTTTCTTGTGTTATTGTGTTCTTTTTATTGTTTACTGTATAAATAAAACAACATATATTATTTTAATGTAAAAAAAATTGTTTCCAATACCTCTATTCAAGTCAGAACTTCATGGAGGGTGGGTGGGCGAAGGGTGGGAGGTGAAACCTTAACGCTGATCTCAAAAACTGCTCTAATTATATTTCTAGAAATTTAACAGTTGATGCATATCGTTTAAAAAAGAATTACTAGTTCGTTGTATACACCTTCAAAGCTCTTTTTTTAACGTTATCATTTTTCAAGTAAAAAAAATAAAATAAATAGAATTTGCCTAGAGAACTAGATCTAGAACTCTAGATCCAAGATCATCCAACATAGGTTTAGAAAGAACAATCGCGTTCTTGAAACTAATCAAACAAGATATCAGCCTATGTACATTTTGAATACATATCGGAGTTGAAATATATGGTAATATTCAGTAGCGAACTTAGGGGATGGCGAGTGGAGTGATATCAATTACCATTTAAGCTGTTAACATACATATTTGATTTCAAAACACTGTTCAGTTTCGATAAAGACATCATTCTAGGAGACTATCATCGTTTAACAGTTCACAATAAAAACTTATAGGTGGAAGCAGCCAATCCAAATCGTTTATTTCGTATATAAATATCGAGGTCTAATCAGATTTTATTAGGAAAATGCATAGTGATAAAGTTTGAACTACTCTTTGCATTATGAAAAATTGTATATGAAATAATCATTTATAACATTTGTAGTAACATAAATGCAACTTTTGACAAAGTATTTTTTTTTTAAAATAACTATAAAATATACAGTGGCAATATTATATTTGTGGAGTAACTCTCTAGATGAATTTCACAATACTTATCAATCACTGCTGGACATACGAGTCTTGATTTATGTTTGATCAAATTTCTGACTTTTTGAAAAGTTTCAGGGTTATGTTCAATCATTTCGAAGAAAAAGAAGAGCATTAATTACCTGATGTTGAAAAGATGATAGAGAAGACATATCAATGATGATAAAGAATGAAGATGATGCTCTAGAGAACCTTCGAACAAGAGAGAAAGTTCAGAATCAAAACTTGTATACCTATGCTGATTGAGTCAAATCTGACACATAGGGTCTTTGTATACAGTGACACTTAAAGAAGTTCTTATTCTTTAAAATTAGAAGTGACAGAAGATTCCGAAGGAGTTAGTGCTCTAGAGTAACGCCTGGTGTGAGCATGAGTGGTGTAAGTGAACTAAAACATTTTCATCAATAATTTAGATATAGTCGTCAAGCCTATGAATACCAGAACAAGATAATCTGTAACATCTGGATTTGAAAAGGGAAATAGTTAACGGTGTTGTCCAATCCACATTCCCTAAGCATATCGTACCATCTGATATCTACAAAGTGTTGGACACTTATGGCGCATGGGAGATGACAGCAATTCAAAGGCGATCTTTTTTGGCGAGCTTAAAGAAGGTTGACGTAGCAGAAGAACCACTGGAAGCGCTCTTAACTCAGGCTCCAATTTGCATGAGAGGAAAGTAGCTGACAGGAGATGTCTTCTGAAAGAGACAGTTGGAGTGTTCTCACGAAGTCAGCGGGACACAATTTAAACCCTTGCCTACAACAGGCACAGAAGACGAAAATAACTTTTAAATTAACCCTATGCGGCCGACATTGCATGTCAGATGTGGCCCAACATGCAGGTCGCAACTGAGTTTGTGTAGTCACGTGATACATCAAATTCAATCTTAATCTTCCTAATGGAAGACATTGAGTATATAATGTAAAATCCTTTTTTTTTTAGATTGTTTCTTAGTATTGTTATGACTCTACATTGCGCACTGTCATTTGGCTCGATATTGTGTACCATAGGACACGATAGAGAAACAGTGGAGAAATGGAAAATATGAAGGCCTGAGATGTGATAATTAGTTTGGCTTTAGATGTTGTTTCTAATTGATAATTAAACGTTATATTTTGTAATCCTTTCGTAGAGTTTCTTTGGGCTTGCTGTTGGCTGAATTACAACAGTATGATGTTAACGAATCACTCTGAAGAAAGATCTTTTTTTTTTGCAGTTGAAGAGGGAATAAACAATTAAAGAGCAAGACTGACTCCAGATAAATTTCGTTTCCCAGTCTCATGTCCCCGGGCAAAGGCGAAATAGAAACTATTTTAGTTTGTTATATTTCTTTATCCTTACAATATATTTGTAGAGATTAGATCTTCAAAGTGATTTTTTTTAATCTGCAGGAGATTTAAACTCCGAAATAAAAGCTAAAACTCATCTAGATTTAGTTTCAAGATTGGACTGCGCAAGCCATACATCACATTAAACATACTCAGCGCTGGCTGGAGGCAATGCAATATTTAACATAGTGAAATGTTGTATTCCTCATTCATCTTCGGACTCGACGACTAGCGCCATAATGACATACATTTGTTAATGTTGAACAAGAACAACACTAACATATACACTTCAACATTAAATTAACTAGAAACTAATTTGGAATAATATGGAATGGTGAATCCCATGCGAAGCTCAGTTTTGTGGTAGTCACATTTTTGAGATATCTTCCACTGTAGTAAATGTTGCCACTGAAAGAGAGAATTTGTTTTTACCATAGTTTGCTTTTTTTTTCTTTAGTTTGTTATGAATTACAATGATTTTAATTGAAAGATATTTCATGTCATTATCTATATATTTCTTAAATGCATATCTTCAAGGAATCAAAAATAATTTTTGGCTTTAACATAAAATATCAGGAATTATAAAGTGAGAAAATATCTTTAATAGTTTTGGGCATAATCAAGTTTAAATCTGGCACTTAAAGCAAGGGAAGTAACAGCGTAGCTTTTTTTTTTTTGTTCTAAATCCAGTGCAGTAAAAAAAAAATCTTTTGCTGCAACAGGAAGTAATGTGAAGCTTCAATCTGATTTATTATCTGCCCACAATTCTGTAATGTTAAATACTGAGCTCGCCAAGATATTCAATTTCAGCATGCTATGACTAGAAACTAATTTGAATAATATCGAATGGCAAATCTGCAAGTTCCTTCATTTCTGTACCATTTATTCCTTTAGGACGCGTAGTGCGAAAGGTTAGCATGACCTCAGTGTCGCCTGTGGTGAACTGAATTGAAATACATGAGAACACCTGAACGTTGGAGGGGGGGGGGGGGAGAATGCCATCTAGAAACAAAAATTACGTGTGTTGAACATACTGGCGCGTGAATCTTTATCATTTGAATAAAATAGTGCATATATCAGTTGGACAGAACAGATGTATCAGTTGTACAGAACAGATATATAGCAGTTGTACAGAACAGATGTATCAGTTGGACAGAATGACTTGAATATCATTTGAAAATGTTTTTTATGTCTAACGTCCGGCAGGCGTTGGCCTACAGTATCAACTTTTATACAGATGTTGTTTGCAACTGCTTACAATCCATGACTTAAATTCAATCTTTCAAATCCTCTTTTTAAAACTCACAAACTCCTCATAAATATGCCATTGTATCAATTCTTGACATACAGACATATTCCATATCACCGCTTTGCTAATATGTTTCTGTTACGTCATTATTTGCTGTGGTGTGAACGAGTTTTTGTCTGAGCCCAGGATTTCGTCATGCCAATTCTACATATACTACATGTTGAGGGGGAAAGCCTTATAATTCTTAGATCAACTAAGCTCAGCTGTCTGGTACAAATATAATTCTTAGATCAACCAAGCTCAGCTGTCTGGTACAAATATAATTCTAAGATCAACCAAGCTCAG
>JADKLZ010005465.1:9899041-9910702 GCA_021533235.1 Biomphalaria straminea | reverse complement strand
TATACTACAGGCTATTTACACAGGTTATATATACTACAGGCTATATACACCTCAGGTTATATATACTACAGGCTGTATACACCTCAGGTTATATATACTACAGGCTGTATACACCTCAGGTTATATATATATAGTTTCTCCAACTTTGTTCGATGTTGACCACTTGTGTCATCAATGGGGGGCTGAGGGCTTGTAACTGGAGTTTTGTGCCTCCTCATGTGTCTGGGGGAGGTTATATACGGAACACATTTAAATTTTTAAGTAAAAATATAAAATGTCGTTTAAGTCAACAACAACAATGACACAATTGATCAGACCAAGCGTAGAGCCAGTCATACATAAACAAAGTGTCGTGGTCTACTGGGACCCAGGATATGTCGCCAGTCTATTTCCAATCACTGGCACCACACATTATGCGGCACGCTTCGGTGCCCCGTTGTGGTGATTCAGAGTTTAGTTTTTTTGTTCATGTATCTTCCTGTTTTAACAATAAGCAAGTTCAATTTTGATCTCCACATTGTGTTACACAGGTATTCATAAAGATAAAATGAAAGAAAAGAAATTTCTTAAATCAAATAAGAACATAACAGAATATGCATCCTCTGTTTGGGACCCCTCAACTCAAGAAAACATTAAGAAACTGGAACAGACACAAAATAGAGCAGTGAGATTTATAACAAAGCAATATTCACATTTGAAAAGAGTAACACCTTTAGTAAAATCACTAAATTTAGAAAGCCTTCAGGGCAGACGACTCAAAAGTAAAGTAGCAATTATGCATAAAACACTGAACCATAATCTTCAAATTCAAAAACAAAATTTAATAAAAATACTCAGAAAGGCACAAAGAAAAAGGCACATTCCTCGTCCCATATGCTAGGACAAATTTGTACAAAAGCTCATTCTACCTTAGCGCTATTAGAGCATGGAATGGATTGCCTGAGCTAGCCAGGAAAACCAGTGACTTGGCAGAATTTAAGTCATTGGTTAATATGCATGACTGAATGCATGACGCGTAAGACGTAATCATCTTCTTTTTTGAAGTAACGTCTGTATTGTATAAGATAAGATAAGATAAAGAAAAAAAAACTACCTTTAAAACAAGATTTTCATTTTCTCTTCTACTTTCTGAGATTTAAGCGGGACGGACGGACGGACAGACAGACGGACAGACAGGCCACACAAAACTAATAGCGTCTTTCCCCCTTCCGGGGGCCGCTAAAAATGTCAAAGCTTATCTAAGTGGAAGAACCGCTAAATCACCGCATTATCTTTCAATGCTGCAAGGTTTAATTCTCTTTTTATTTAAATAATACGAATCTTGTTAATTACGATTTAATTGATTTAATAATTTTTTTTTTATTGATCCTTGTAATGTCATCGACTATAAATAATTGTACACAATTTCAGCTTGATCCAAGAATAGGAAGTCAAAGAAATAACGTGTACACCATTTGTACCACACAGACAGACAGACAGACAGGCGGAACGAGTTAATATAAACTTTGAAAAAAAAAACGTAGGAACGTTAATCCCAGATAAAAAATTATTGAACATATCATGAGCTCATTTCAAAAAAGGGAGAAAAGTCATGATCTTACATAATCCTAGATATTCTCTTCACCCTGATTGGGTGTGGACGTATTTGTTCCCCTATCCTGCATGTCTTTGTAAGACCTTGTACAAACATAAGGGCATACAGTTCTAGCATTATGTTTACTTTGGGGCCACTGAGAGCTTTAGTGGTTCCATTCAAGTGTTTAACATGTTTAGTCTGTGACGATCAATGTCGCAAAGTACAATAGCTCTAGTGTTATAGTTGTTATTGTAATGATAAGAATAAACTTGGATTTCGAAGATTAAAGATGAGTGCAGTGTTTCACATGACTACGCAGACCTGGTTGCGACCTGCATATATCACCGCATTTTGGTGCAGAAGACAAAGCCGTTGTCCGCTGGCGAACTATTAAGTTTTCTTTCTGTCTTCTTGGCTTTCTTTGACTCTCAATTGTTTGTCCTGCAGCCTTTGTGAGAGCTCTCCGACTATCTCTCTTAGAGGCCATCTGCTGCCAGATACTTTCCTGTATGTCAGTGAGAGCAAAATGGCGCCCGAGTTGACCTTTTTAGCGCTAACGGGTAGCACCTCTGTTACGCTGTCCTCCTGTACGCTCGATACAAAAGATCGACTTTGGCATGCGGTGGTCTCCTATACAAGGATAAGTGTCCAATCCATCGCAGGTGTCAAATGCTAATTAGTGCTTTTATATTGTGTCGTCCACAGCGGCCTTCAGCAGAAAATAGTTGTTTGTAATGTAGTCTTGTCAGCGTATTCCCATCATGAGGCGAAGACACCTTTAATGGAAGCATTCGAGGAGCCTCAAATGCCTTCGTTAGAGCACCCAGGTCTTAGAGGCAAACAAGAAAGTAGTGAGAACCACTACAATATAAACATTGATTTTTTTTTCTATTCCGCCATACTATCTTTCTGAGCCGCCAAAAGCGCCATTGGCCTTTGCGAGATGGTTGTCTATTTCTCTGGACAGTGACGCATGGTTGTGCTGCCTAGGTAGGTAAAGTGGTCAACAACATGAAGTAGATGGACATTCACATTGTTTTGTTGAACTTGATTAGTTCCCATTGGAGACCTCTGAAGCTGGATAACATGCGTTTTTTTTTTAATGGACAGGCCAAACGACGAGACAGCAGCCTTTGCAAATCAATTGAGTTCCTTTTCAATGTGTGCAAGAGGGGCTTAACAAGCACATTCTTATTCTCAGCCACTGTCAGGATTCTTTAAGAGTTAAACATATTTTATTGTAGTCCCATTAGAGTTTTAAAGAAATGTGCAAAACAATTACTAAATTTGAAGAAGATGAGGATAAGTTATTTCTACAAATATATAATACTAGTTGACCGGCGGCATAGCATACGCCGCTATTTTGCAGGGCAGGCCTTAGGCACTGAAACATATGCGACCGCAGTGGGTCTCGCACTTTCTTTGGACCCGTGCTAATTTTTAGGTGTATAAATTATTAAATTAAACCATTTTATAACATATAACAGCTTTCTCGCGGCCTCTTGATTTGCCGGGAGCCCCTGGAAATCTCCTGAAATGTTATTAAATATAGGCCTACGAAAAAGTCCTGGAAATCTCCGGAAATTATTAAAATCTTTTGTAAAGTAAAAGTACAGCAAAAAAAAAAAATATCCGGAAATATATATATATCTGGAAATGGAAGTGAGATTAAAAGGAGCAAGCCAGTGAAATTATTATTTTAACGTAATTTGTGATATTAATTGAAGTAGGCCTACTTCTAAAGTCAAACCTGAGAGTAGACTCTATCTGTGTATTGTCGTTCTAGTTTCAAGAGTCTTACGAGTACTTACGACACAATATAATCTGTAAATACTTACATAATATTATGACAAATTGAGAAGAAGAGAATTATATACACCACTTTCATTCACATAAATGCTCCTTTATGCTATGCTATTTTGTGAATGAAAATAGTGCGGATTTGGATGCACCATTTTCCATTCACACCATGCTGCGCCATGGGATCTTCCCTATTTACTTGTTGTTTGAACTTTTGACTTAGAGAATTATATATATGTAGATTACAGTATTTTAACAGTACCCATTCCAAGTTTCAAATATATTTCTACTCTCAAGATTTAATTACTTTATTAAATTCCACAAAATGTATATCACATTGCTATTCAGTTATGATTTAGTTGTTACACCTGATGCAGACAAAGCCCTGGTTGGTCGCGGTTCTAGTTAAGTTTTATTTTGTTTGTCTGTACCTGTCTTCGGAAAGAAATGCGTGACCCTTGACCTTCCGTGAGAGATCTTCAGAATGTCTCTTTTAGATGCCATCTACTCCCGACTGCTTTCCTCAATGATTGAGAGTGCAAAATTGTGCCTGAGCTCTTCTTGGGGACACATCTGTTACGAAATCTTCTTTAAACCTGCACAAAAAAAAAAGATCCTCTTTTGCTGAAATCCTCTAAATGGGATCTTCTTCTTCTTCTTCTAGCCAGCTTTATTGCTGCTGAGCTGTGAGCTCTTTTGCAGACTCTGCCAAGGAAATAAAAGTGTGCTGTTTTCTTCAGTTGTTCAGCACTGCCATATAGGGTGTTGGTTATGTTGGGCTGTAGTGGTAGTAGAGTCTGCCTAAGGTGTATTAGGAGGGGACATTCAAAAAGGACATGGTTTACGGTTTCATAAGGGTGGGTGCAGTGTCTACAAATGGGAAGGGGATATTTTATTGACATGATAATTTAAATGAGGTGTATGTCCTGTTCTTAGTTGGAAGATGGCACATTGCTCTTTGCGGGGGAGGAAGTTAATACTGTCCAGTTTGTTAGGCATGTTCATTTCTTTGTACATGGCTCTGACTGTGTTTCCTATTGCCCATTGGTTTAGCCACTCCTCTTTGTGGTTGTTGATTAGCATTGACCTTACAGTAAGGTAGTTGACAGTGTCAGGGAGGGTTTTCAGGATAGCAAACTCGTCTCGACTGTGACAAGTAGGGCAAAGATGGTGGCCGTTTAGGTGTCTAGGGGAATTAAATATTTTGAGGACCGTAACTTGCACATAAGGACTACAGGCACAATGTTATGAATGCAGGCAACAAATACTTTTTATGTAAAACATATGTACAGTTTAATAATAAGAATGAAATAAGAAAAAGGTAAAAAGCTGCACAGTGTTAGGGCGGGCCTAATTATTTACATAAATGGGACTATCATCATAAGAAATGAGAAACAAATGGTCTGAATGTCATTGGGCTTTGTTGCTTAGCTTTGAGTCCTATGCTGCTCTGGCGAGATCGGCGTGACTGATGCTGAGTTGTCTGTGGGTGCTCTGGCTTAATCGGTCCTAGCGCACGGGACAGTCCAACTATACGTAGCTGCAGGGGCGGACCTTCTGGCATGCGGTTGTTGGTCGGACTCTTCTGATTATTGAGTAAGGCTGGTATCTCCAGACCTGGTGTCAGCAGACTGGTATCCGCGTTACAAAGTTAGGGCTTCTGTTAGAAGTAGCCTGTAATAAAAGCTGCAACGAGATTCGTAGATCGACTTAGCCACAATGATGACATTGGGAGGTAGACGCCTTTTCATGAAGGACATCTTCAGAATGATTAAATAGAAACCATGATCTAGTTTCACAATAATAAGGGGAGTTAATCCAATAAATATTACATCTCATCAGGGGAGACAATAGTGACAACAGTAGTGAAGTCCCACAAGGGCGATAACACATAGCCATAAATTGTCTGATGTAAAGAAACTATAACTTAGTTTCTCAAATATCAAGGGAGCTAACACATGAATATCGTATTCTTCAAGGGGAGACTACAATAGTAGTGATAATGGAGAGTCTCCTAAAGGAGGATAAATAGTAAACAGTGAGGTACATCTGCCAAGGTGAGATCGTCACGAGTGGCTAGAATGACAAGATGAAAGGGAAAAGGGGGGGGGGAGATGGCTGACGGTCAGTGACCAGGTGGCTATTGTTTACATCTGGCCGTGTGGCCCGAACAATAGAGCACGCTTGAATGGAGACAGGGCTCGTTCAAGGAACGTAATCTCTGGAAGTTGAAATTAAATACAAGGGGAAATAATTCAAGTCTATCCTGGGCGCAGGGTCAGTGCGCTATTTAAAATCATGGCGATCAGCCGAGATAAGATAATGATAGGATAAGACAAATAAGATAATGTATACATGGTTTTACCTAAGTAGAGTAATCGGGCCCACTGGCCGTTAAAATATAATGTAGTACATAGATAATTACGGCATTCCTTGTCACGGAATGATAGTAAAATATACTTGGTAATATGACATGTTACATAAATATTATGATAGTTCCCGGTCAAGGAATTCATCAATAGAATATAGAGGGCTCGTGGCGAGCGGTAATTTATCAACGATAAATAATAGTAGCTAAAGAGCTAAATACATGTGGCAAGAATTACAAATAATTCTAGTCCAGATAAAGTGGATGACTTCGACTATTTAGTCGTACAAGTCATGATAATAAAATATAATACATAAAGCGACTACTTACATACTCCAAGATAAGAATTACACAAATATGTACACAAATATAATGCACTAAATAAATGCACAAATATATAAATACACACAGTAAGAGGCCATTAAACACAAACCATATAACAGCTTACCACCAGTCCAATATTATGAAAGATATGAAATGAATATAGCGAAAGCTCGTAAAGCTCAGACAGAGAAGTATATCCTTTCAGCTCCTCAGAATGAAATGAGAATATGACTATTCGCCATGTGTAGTTAAGAAGTCTAAGGTGGACAGGAAATGGGATGGGCTAGCTATTACGCATATCCTGTCGCGTGGTCAAGGGGGCGGGGCTTCCCAGGTGTTTAGATCGTCCGGCATGCCTAGGAGAAGATTATCACTTGACCTTGCCGCGCGTTTCACGTATTGACATAAGGATGGGCCCTTATCGAATGATATCGCCAATACGGTCGGACGACAGACCGTTTGTCTTACGTGACAGGGATTAGCTGCGCGAGACAGACCTTGTTGTCGATTTGAAGAGGGTCCATTTGAACTGACCCGTTTCCCGAAGGGGGGGTGCGGCAGGATGTTAGGTCAAGATATTCAGAGGCGTGTTTAACCTTGTCGATAAAGAATGTGCTAGACGGGTGTCAGATTAAGAAATTACATCGTGACACAGATGCCTAGAGAAAAAGGGGGTGGTGGTAATAGCTTTAGATAGTCATAAGGGCCAAGCTGAGGTGATAAAATAAGATAGCAAAAAATAAATTATTTAAATGCCTAGACCGAGTGACACCTTAAGTGGGCGAAATTTATTTTTGTCACATCGACGTCTAGGGTATGAAGTCTTGCCTGGGCCTACCCTCTCACTGAACAGTTTAAGCTAAACATAGTGCAACGGCATGAACAAGTAAATGCCGGCTATAAGTCATTCAACTGAACATTGCCAACTTATATCAGCTGAACAACAATGATATAAAGTCAACAGTTTAATGAGTGATAAAATGACATAATATGAAATACAATAGATACTATCAATGAATGCGGGTTAACAGCTAGTATTCATAGTACACAAGTTAAATATGACATATTATATAATTAAGTTCACATAGCGCACCTCAAACTCAGTGACATAGCTTAATAGATGTCATAGATGCACGGGCCCTACACTCTTATAAACAACACACTTTCTGAATCAGACATGACCATGACAGAGTCCCAAAGCCTGCGTCCCTATTACGAAAGATAAATAATGTTAGGATCGCCGTTCACACGATACTAGAAATGACAAATTAAAACTACACCACGACAAATAACAACTAAATACTAACTTACCCAAAAGTGGGGAAAACAAACACCAAAAACATAGCACCTTCAACAAAGCAGTCACCATCGACCCACTCACACAGAGGCAACCAAAAATGACAACAAATCGCACCTTAGAAACAGATACTCGCAGAAACTTATGGTGCAATGAAGGGAATAATAATCGAGACGTGCGTACACAAGCTGTGCACGACAGACAGGTCTATCTGGTTGTTCCATAAAGGATCCTGCCTTTGAGAGTTTATCTGCCCTTTCATTTCCCATGACACCAATGTGTCCAGGGATCCACTGTAATAGTGTTATATGATGTTGATGTTTAATTTGGTCATCATCTGGTGTATTATCATTTATAGTGTTGTCAACTCTCTTGGGCTTTTTGAATTGCTGCTGTTAAGTGCTTGAAGAGTGGATTGTGAGTCTGTAAAGACAACAATATCTGATGGTGCTTGTATTCCTTCATGTAAGTTATTTTCGACTGTCTGCAAAGCTATGGTAATTGCCTCAATTTCAGCTTGGAAGTTTGAGCAGTAGTCGCCACAGGGTGCACTAATTTCAAAATGTTTATTTTTGGGGAAGACCAGGAAGGCACCACGGCCAGCTTTGATGGTGGCTTTGAAGGCTGATCCGTCGGTGTATATATGGGTGGGTTTTTTTTTGGATAGCTTTCAATCGTTTCAAGCGTGCCTACTTTGAGCTCCAGTGGATTTGATTCTTTTGTAAGAGTATTATTTATTAAATGTGTTTTGATTGTTGGTTGCTTATAGTTAAGTCCAGGAGTTATGTTTGGGAATCTGGTATTTTTTTCTCTGTTATTGGGTAGATGGGATAGGTTTCAAACCCAGTGCAGCTACCCTCTGGTAAATTGTGCCTCTAAACTCTACACAGGCCTCCAGAAAAAAAAAATTTATGTAGTCTTTCCAGTTTATTCCCATTTTTGAGCGAAGGCACATTTGATGGAATCGTTTGAGAAGCCTTAGATGCCTTATATAGATCACCAGGTCTCAGAACCATACAAATGTGTAAAACCACTGTTTGTATACATTGGTAGGTCTAGAGTCCCACTCCACAACACTCTCATTTGTAATCAGTAGTTTTAGCCAGACGGTTGTTTATGGTGACTGGAGATTTCACAAAATACAGAGAGATACGCTGGCACTGTAGACGATTGCACTATTTTTGAGTCGCTTCCTTCTGCCTTCTGCCCCGACATATCGGACTATGACGCCTCCGAGAAATGCCGACAGTCTCGTCATGACAGGTTAACCGGAAGACAAAGCGCGATCATTTACTTTTTTTTAACGTCAAAAGGCTTATCTCTGAGAAATCTCTTTGTTTAATTCTGCAGGAAATAGTTAAAACAAAGCTGTGACTTCCCATCAATTGAGACGGCAATGGGAAAACTAAAAAAGACACAAAGGCCCTGGCTTTGATGCTCTTTCAGTAGAAGTCCTTACAATGGGTGTACCTCACGGAAAGTCGAATAGACCTCTTCACTTTACGTTGGGAAGCCACCACCACATCCCTGCACAGAAAAAAGGCAACAAGTCCGAAGTATCTAATTACCATGGCATTACGTTAATGTCATTAGCGAGATACAGAATATTCCTTTACCGACTGCCCAAAAGCTATGGTAAACAATGTGCTCTCTTAAAATCAATAAGACTTAGAGCAGGTAGAGGTACACTAGGCATGGTTTTCGTTTATCATAATGCTTGCAATCAAACATGTTTTCTTTTCTATTTTCATGAAAATCCTATATTAGCCTCTATAGCAGAAACTATTTCTCTTGCTTTAATGATAATTTTACTAATATTATCAAGTTAAAAAAAAATCAGCTCAGAATTAGGCCTCCAAAGGGCAGTGCACACATTGCACATTAGGTAGCGGCGGATAGATTATAAACAGTTCACTTTCTGGTGGATCCGATGTACAGAATAAAGAACTCGTTGATAAGCTTTGATGTTTTAAATATAGAAGATTATTTCTTATTGTTACTTTTAGCGCTGCAGAATAAAATCTTTTAAGCTCTTCCGTTTGTAACAAAATAATGTCTTTAAGAAGGAAGTATTAGACTTTCATTCGATGACTCACAACATATTAAAAAAGAAAAAAAGAAACTAACTTAGCGTTAATAAAGAAGGATTGTACGAAGATCAAGTGTCAGACATTGAGATTGTATTAAAATTTATTGCTCAATTCGTTTTCATTTAGTTGGCAACAGGGAAGTTCAATTTAGAGTCTGTTGCATTGTTTATTGAGCTTGTAAATGTCCACTAGCATAGGAAACAAAACAATAGTCTAACTATTCTAGGAATGTTTGTTGGACTCTTGAAAGTAGATCTAGTCCTTAATGTATTCAAAGATGAAGGCGTTACTTCTGAAACTTAGGCGCAGTCAATCATGGCGACTCTAATGATCTTCTTTCAATGTGTGTATATGTATATGATTGTGTATATCAGGTAGCTTAGAGCTTACAAGGTGTACTTTTAAATATAATTATGCTGGTTTGAGATCAACCTGTATCTCAGTGTCCATTATGAAAAGTACATGTTTCTCAGTTCCCATTATAAAGGGAACTGTTTCTAAGTGCTCATTAAGAAAAAGACCAGTTTCTAAGTGCTCATTAAGAAAAAGACCTGTTTCTAAGGGTTCATTAAGAAAAAGACCGGTTTCTAAGGGCTCATTAAGAAAAAGACCTGTTTCTAAGTGCTCATCAAGAAAAAGACCTGTTTTTCGGTGTCTATTAAGAAAAAGACATGTTTTTCGTTATCTATTAATAAAAAGACCTGTTTCTCGGTCTCTATTAAGAAAAAGACCTGTTTCTCGGTCTCTATTAAGAAAAGGACATGTTTCTCGTTATCTATTAAGAAAAAGACCTGTTTTTCGGTCTTTATTAAGAAAATGACATGTTTCTCGTTATCTATTAAGAAAAAGACCTGTTTCTCGTTGTCTATTAAGAAAAAGACATGTTTCTCGGTCTCTAATAAGATAGGAAATGTTTCTCAGTGCCCATATGGAAAAAAAAAACCTATTTCCTTATGCGCAGTAATGAAAGGACTTGATAAGGTTCTGTTTCTCAATGCCTATTAAGAAAATGAACTGTTTCTTATAATGAAAAAGAACGAGAACCACAACGCACACACGTGCCACTGGCTTAGAAACTCTTTTCATTTATTAGACGAGCGAGGGACTGTTCGTAACAATGAGATCATTGTGTTATCAGAATGTTATCAGACTTACTGATAAAGAAACAAACCGCAATGAGGCGACGCCCCAGGAAGAAAAGATTATTAAAAGGATTGACAAGTTAGGGAATATGTCAGCACGAGAAAGTACATTAGAAATTTAAATAAAATGTAAAAATAGTCTTTGATAATGATCAGTTTGATAAGAGATTCACGCGACTAGGAGTGAAGCGTGACTGCCATTGACGACTATGACTTCTTTTAAAAGAACCATTATCTTAAGTTACCTATTAGCACGCATTAAGCAGTGACGCCTTTTTAGGGAAATGTAGAACAGAAATGTATCCCTTTCAGAACTGGCGAACTATAGGGAAGAATAGGAATTATCCTAAGTAACTATGACCAAAGGTTAACTAGGATATCATATCATTGAATATTTGTTTTTAATTGAGAGTAAGAGCGATGGAGCGTGAGAGAAATTGAGAAAGACAGCAAGAGAGCGAGAAGTAGAGAGATAGGGAGACAGGAGGAGTGGAAGAAGTAGAGTGGAAGAAACAATGAAACAAAGAAGAGAGTCCTTATATATATATATATATATTGTTACAACTCTACAGTGGTGGACTGAATGTGTTTACATGTGAGACCCACTGACACGCACAGACGAAGGTGGGTCACAGGTCAACTGTTGTCCCTAGCATTACACCTGTGATCTGCGCATGACCCGAGCTTGGACAGACGAGAATGGGGGATCTGTGTGTGTTGTACAGAGACAGTGAGAATTGTAGTCCAGTTAGAGAGACAGTGGTAGTCCAGTACAGTTAGAGAGAGACAGTTAGAACTGTGTGTGTGTTAGAATAAGAAGGCTTTGAAAATGTAGCTCATACGCTCTAGATGCTTGTTGTGTTAGTTAGGCAGTTCCATTGTGTTATTAAGCATTTGAAATTAGTGTAGACAATTGTGTGTATTAGCTGTGGTTGATGTGTTTATTATTAAATCGCCACTGTTGTTAATGAAGCTCTTGTTAAGTTCTTGTATTAGATGTGCTGTGTTGTGTTAAGCAGTGTGAGCAGAAGGCCTGAGAAGTGAAGTTCGTTACAATATATATA
>JADKLZ010005465.1:9879162-9894812 GCA_021533235.1 Biomphalaria straminea | reverse complement strand
AAAGAAATGTCTTGTCCCTTGAGAAAGAAATGTCTTGTCTCTTCAGATCGAAATGTCTTGTCCCTTGAGAAAGAAATGTCTTGTCTCTTCAGAAAGAAATGTCTTGTCTCTTCAGAAACATGAACCTTCCTTAAGAAATGCAGATTGTTGTCTAACTGTCCAGGACGTGGTGGTGTAGTGGTAAAGTGCTTCACTTCCTAACCGATGGGTACTGGGCTCAAATCTCAGTGAAGACTTGGGTTTTCAATTTCGGGATTTTAAGGGCACCCCTGAATCCACTTGACTCTAATTGGTACCTGTCATCAGTCAGGTAAAGTAAAGCGGATGATCGTTGTGCTGGCCACGTCACCTCCTTGTCAACTGTCGGCTATAGAAGCATAACATCATTCGCGCCAAAGATTGCAAGGTCTGAAAAGGTACTTTGCTTTTTATATCCTTCCTAACTATCAGATACTGTTCAAACAGAGGAGAACTTTTTATATCCTTCCTAACTAGCAGATACTGTTCAACCAGAGGAGAACTTTTATATCCTTCCTAACTAGCAGATACTGTTCAAACAGAGGAGAACTTTTTATATCCTTCCTAACTATCAGATACTGTTCAAACAGAGGAGAACCACTGGAAGGGTTTTAACTACGGTCCGTCGCGAGATAGCCCAAGTAATTTATCCTTACAATTGTATTTCAAATACTTATCATCTTAATATGAGGTCAGTGGCAATTATAAGATAACCATTAGATTAATGTTACATGGAACTTTCGACCAGCGGCGTAGCAAAGAATTTGACATAAATTTGGGGCCCGGAAGGCTTGACTATTTAGGGGCCCCTGCATTTTGATGTTTGACATCACGACATTAGATCATGGGTAAATATTTGATATTTATTGTGAAAAAAAATTCGAACACATATTTGGGACCCACCCCTTTAAGTGGGTGCTTGGGGGGATTTTCAAATTCTCCCCGTCCTCCTACCATAGCTACTCAACTGCTTTCGACATCTGAAGCCTTTTTGTAAATGAATATTTGGCTTCTTTTACCAAGCCGTCAAAGGTTCTGACCTTGCAGTGTGTTCCAATAACCAAGTCAAGTGTTCAGACATTGCCATCTACGAGGCAGGTGGTTAACGAAGGTTTCGTGTGACCAGCACACTGCCCAGGTTCGGACTCAAACGTTCAAAATCCCAGGCCTCAACGATATTTGAACTCGTACCCCCTAGCTTTGAAGCCCACACTCGCATGTGTTTTAAGAACATGTCTTCAGAAATAAAGACTCTTACTTCTTAGCCCAAACCTCCTGAGGAATGGCGAACCCGGGACTCTAAGGCATAACGTAATCGTGATTTATAGTTAAATGCCAAAGTAATTGTTAGGCTTTACAGAATTCTTTGTAATGGTAAAGCACATTATAACTTCCAAAATTATAATATTTCCAAAAATCTTATAATTAAATGCAGTGTTAAATTATGTTTGCTCACATATCTAAAGGAACATAAATTTCCTTTTACTTAAAAGAAAAGTCAAATAGTTAAAAGTATTGATAACAGTAATAAAACAAGGACAGTTTGTATGGCAACACAAACTCAAAATCATCCTCCGAAGTGGTCTATCTAGAGTCTTCATCAGGATTCGAACATGGGACTTCTGGTTCTAAGTGCTTTACTACTCAGCCACGGCATCTCCATATATTCATTTAGCGTACACTTATATTTTTTAAAACAATATTTACTAACCTTATCCATACAATCAACATTAATAAAATGTTGCATGTAATAAAGAGAAACTTAGAAAGTTTGATTCGTACAAATAAAGATAAACTAGTTGACCGGCGGCATAGCATACGCCGCTATTTACCAGGGCCGGCGACCGCAGTGGGGCCCGCATTTCATAGGACACGCAATTTTATAGGACCCGCTCTAATTTAAAGTGTAAAAATTATTAAATTAAGCCATTTTATTAGCCTACTTACAACAGATTCCCCGCGCCATCCTGTCGATTTAACATCCCTATAATTATTTGTCAAACACATTTTTAACAAAATATAGTCATTTATAACGCTGTTAACCATCAAGCTGTAAGGGAAATAAGTATTTGGCATATGGTTGAACGCAATCTTCAATTACAAACACAATAGCACACTACAGACTGAAAAGATAAAATATAATTTTTAAAAAGTCGAAGAACAAAACTCCACTTGTCTCTCTAACCTTGCTAATGTTTTTTTTTTTCACCACAACTGTTCACAAATACTCGTATTGAAGGTCTTTTGCAAGTCAATGGATTTTTTTCTTAAGAATTGTAGAGTATTTGAGCTCCAGAAAACTTTTCTCTTTGACTATTAAATACATAAATAATTCGAGTTTTAAATATGGTTCTAATTTTTCGCATTATAAAATAAGTAAAGCCAATGCGTTAAAAAAATGATTAATGGAGCTAAAAATAGATTACTTGTTGCATTGTGTTGTTGTTGCCCGTCTGACCTATTTACTTTGAGAAATAATAAAGACTAGTCGACCTGCGGCATAGCATACGCCGCTATTTTCCAGGGCAGGCCTTAGGCACTGCAACATATGCGACCACAGTGGGTCCCGCACTTTCTTTGGACCTATTCCTTTTTCCAGTCTATATTTATTTATGTCTATGGACCCGTGCTAATTTTTAGGTGTATAAATTATTAAATTAAACCATTTTATAGCATATAACCTCCCTTCCATTCACTACACAAATTCATAAGAGAGAGTTTTATGAAACAAATATTTGTGCATTGTACTTCATTTTATGTCTAGAATATATGTCTTTAAATTGTGTTTAATCTCTAAGACTGAAGATCATGCAATTTTTTTTCATAATTTAGAAATCATAATTCAATAGTAGATATATATACAATTGTGTTTTCAAGTTACACGAAGTTACTTATTAAAATCTTTTTAAAGTAAAAAAAAATATGCTATGCTATTTTGTAAATGAAAATATATTTCCCATTCACACCATGATGCGCAATGGGATCTTCCCATTTGCTTGTTATAAGTAAAGCGATAGCGTGAATTCATGAATGAAAAATGCTATGAATGGAGCTAACAAAATGGCTAATTGACCTTAATTTACGCGATATTAAGAATATAGATGCACTCATTTAACAATGCTTTAGAAAAACAAATTTGAATGTTAATTTTATTAAACGGACTATAATTAGTATGTTCATGTGCTAAAGCATAAAACTATCTCTGCGAAAAGAAGTTCTTATAATCTTAGAGTTGAATTCGAGTTTTAGATCTAGATCTAGGAATAGAGAGATTAGTTACCGGTACCTTTCGTAATCATGTCTGATGAACGAATATGCGTAATTTGTGATATTAATTAAAGTACTTCTAAAGTCAAACCTGAGAGTAGACTCTATCTGTGTATTGTTGTTCTAGTTTCAATAGTCATACGACACAATAATCTTAAAATACTTATTTTACTTTGTCATAATATTAAAAGAAGAAGAGAATTATATAGGCTACACCAAATTCATTCACAAAATAGCGTTGCGCCGCATGCTATGCTATTTTGTGAAAGAAATAGTGCGGATTGGGTCCATGCACACCGTGGTGCGTGCGCGATGGGATCTTCCCTATTTACTTGTTGTTGTTGCATGTTGCCCGTCTGACCTAGTTCTTTGAGGAATATATATATAGATAAATTGGCAACACGAAACAAACAAAATTGACCTATTTTAGTTAGGTAGTGAGCTAGCTGAGGCACGGTAAAGTAAAAAAAAAAAATTCCCCTTTCAGACCTTGTGGTCTATAGGGCAGATGATGTAAAGGTCATCGGATTCTGTGGCCTACTGTTAAAGAGGGTGTCATGTGGCCAGCACAACGACCAACCGCTTTTACTTTTACCATTCATGGGCCGCTAAAAACTAACCTTTCTAGTTTAATTAACTCGTACCAATTGTAACAAAGAAACGTTGTTTATACCAAAGTGAAACAATGTGAAGGATAAGCCTGAATTACGAATGTATTTTATAGGAATTATGAAAAAAACTAAATTAATATATATATATATATATATAGATATATAGATATATAAACATCCAAAACGAGTACTACTAATTGTTTTTTTGTGAGATGGGGGCAATATCGTTGTTCGGAATTCAATTGCTAATAACAACTATGTTGCCATCTTGGTTTGTTTGTCTTAACATCGAGTCTCTTACAGGACAACTATTTGTGTGAAATCGAGTTTATTATCTGACACATATTTGTGCAAAAAAAAAAAAAAAAAAAACTATTATAAAGCAATCATGTGTGAAATCGAGTCTTCTATATCATAATTATTTGAGTTGAAATCGAGTTTATTATTTTACAATTAGTTGTCTAAAATCGAGTTTATTATAAGACAATTATGTGTGAAAAATCTAGACTTTATAAAAAAAAATCATTTGTGTGAAATCGAGTCTTCTATATAACACATATTTGTGTGAAATCGAGTCTTCTATATCACACTTATTTGTGTGAAATCGAGTCTTCTATATCACACTTATTTGTGTGAAATCGAGTCTTCTATATCACACTTATTTGTGTGAAATCGGGTCTTCTATATCACACTTGAGGGCGCGGTGGCTGAGCGGTAAAGCACTTGGCTTCCGTACTGGAGGTCCCGGGTTCAAATCCTGGTGAAGGCTGGGATTTTTATTTCGGGATTTTCGGGCGCCTCTGAGTCCACCCAGCTCTAATGGGTACCTGACATTAGTTGGGGAAAAGTAAAGGCGGTTGGTCGTTGTGCTGGCCACATGACACTCTCGTTAACCGTAGGCCACAGAATCAGATGACCTTTACATCATCTGCCCTATAGACCACTAGGTCTTATAGGGGAAATTTCTATATCACACTTATTTGTGTGAAATCGAGTCTTCTATATCACACATATTTGTGTGAAATCGAGTCTTCTATATCACACATATTTGTGTGAAATCGAGTCTTCTATATTACACTTATTTGTGTGAACTCGAGTCTTCTATATCACACTTATTTGAGTGAAATCGAGTTTACTTTATTATTTATTTGTGTGTCAAAGAGTACAACTAGTGTGACTCAATGGTTAAAACTGTGTTTGAGTTGTCTGTACGAACATAACATCAGAAACAACCCCCATTCCTTGTTAGATTTAAATCACAAACTTGAAACAACTATGTCACCCCCACTTCCTTGTCAATCTAGCTCTCGTGGCCTGGTTTCATAAAGACGCACGGCCGATTCTTTTATTCATGCTTTTAAGTGTTATTTTAAGAGAAGGGTAGGGGTGGGTCTAGAATCAAGAAAAGAAATCAAATGGTAATTGGATCATTAAAAGGACAACACTCGTAAAAAAGAGAGGTAGAGAGAGAGAGAGAGAGGGAGGGAGATAGATACAGAAAGAGAGAGAGAGATGAACCAATAGAGCATGTTGTAATGGTTAAGGTCAGACTTAAAGCTTATAAACCAAGGAACTAAAAGTGATTTTTTTTAAACATATTTTTTTATGAAGTCATTTTCCTTTTTTTTTTTCGGAATTCTAAAAATAGAATAGTAGTCCAAAAATGCAGTTGATTATGAAACCCTAATAGATCTATTGGCTAGTGAGTTTCATTAAAATGTTTGGTCTGTGATTCGAACTATCAATTCGTCTATGGATTAAGTGATATTCTCAAAGACGACCAGATAGGATTATGAGAAATATTCCGTTGGATATATTATACAGAACACAACACTCCAGTGTTTGTTTTTGTTGTCTTTTGAATAGGTAACAGAAAACAAAACTTAAGAAGCCGCATGGTGTTACGCCTTACGGTGTTACAATGTCTAGGATTTACTAACAGTGTGAGTTGTTGTTCTGTTTTATCTAATTAGATTGATTTAACTTGCAATGTGCTGTCGTGTACGTTAACTTCAAAGATATGCATTCTTTAAAGCACAAATACTCAGTAGCTTTGATCTTTATTTGCTTATCCCAAATAGATTTTTTTGTCCTTTAAATTAAGAATCAGTTCTTTGAGAGTGAAGTACAAAGAGTTATGTTTCCCTTTCAAATGATAAAGAGATAATCTATTTCTCTGGCTCAAGGTTTACGAGGGTGTTATGTGGCGAGTACAATGACCAAACGTCTTTACTTTTCCTTTAACTAATGTCAGGTATCTATTGCAGCTACAAGTTCGCACATTGTAGAATTGCGCTGTACTGTCCAGCTATTCTTCTATCTTTCGTTATCTTCCAGTGACAGCTAAAATTTTATTGCGACATTAAGTAGGCCTTTGTTTTGTAAATAAATATTACAACTTGATTGCAAAAAATTTTTGGTGTGTTTCTTGAGATCGCCTTTATACTTGAAAGAATTTAAAAAAAAAAAAGAAATTCTTTCCTAGACCTTCTGTACCATCAGTTTAAACATTGTGGCTAAGTGGTAAACCGAGACGTCCCTGGTTCAAATCTCCATGATGGCTTTGATTTTTAATTTCGGTATTTGTAATTCGAACAACTCTATAAAGTGTATCTGACTTGAGTTGGAGAAAGTAAAGGCGGTTGATCGTAGTGCTGGCCACGTGACACCCTTGTAACTGTCGCCATAGAAACAGATTACCTATACATTATCTGCTGTATACATCGCAATATCTGAAAGGGAAACTTTTTTTTTTTTGTACAAATCATTTTATCTACTCTGTCTGTTTGTCTGTTAAAAACTGTGTACACGTTATTTCTCCCACACCCAATTTCGGATCAAGCTGAAATTGTGTACGATTATTTCTTTTGACAACACAAGAACCAATTTTAAAATGATCAATTTTTAAAAACGTAACCATTAAGTTTATTAACTGATGTCAATTCATTATTTTTGTTTGGTAACTCAAACAAGGGAAAGAATTGGTGGCTGACAGAAGTGTATATGCTGAATTAGTCCACTTTAAAGGTCGTTGTCATGAATTTTAGTAAATAAAAACCTGAAAATAAAGAAGTGACAGACTATAGAAACAATTGATATCTATATAACTACATAAAGCTTTCCACTAGCAGAGTGGTTAACGTGTTGGCTTGGGAAGCCTGAGAAGGCTTGAGTCATGAGTAAGAATTCCGTTTTTTTTAATTTTTAAAATACTTTTTTATTGTTAGTCTGTATCTTTAACGAATTTAATTATATGACTGATTCAATCTAATTGATACAAGTAAGCTAAATAAAAGCTATGTTTTTTTAAAGATGTTTTTTTAACTCTTGTTTTCATCTCTCAACTCGGGGTATGACATCCAATGATTTCTTTTCTTAGTTGTTTGGAAGGGATTGTCTCCTCCCAATTAAGGCTCCACAGTGACATGAAATAGTGTTCGGGATGAACAATAGTCGTTCAACGACTGAAGGAGGACATCAATTTGAAATTATTATTGAATATTTTTTTTTATGTCGTTTACCACTCTAACTGAATGTTGGAGTGAAAGTGATCAATCAGGGTCCCAGGAACCCAATCCTTGTATAGCAACACCTGATAACCTCCCCTCCATTAGTATATAAAATTATTTTCACTTTGAATCACCTTTGGTCGCCTCAAAGACAAAATAGGAAAATGTCCCTTCCAACTGAACCCGATGAATGCAAATGAACCACACCAGTAGGAGAGCTTTGCTGAACTCGAAGTGTCCTCGAAGTGTGCTACAATTGTTTCTTGATTCAGTTAGTCCAGTGCAAATATCATGGAGGAATAATATAATAGGGTGAACTCTGGTTGACCTCTTTTCATCTAGAAATAGGAATTTGTTTCTAGTCACGTCAGTGTATCGTTCCGTAGAAGTGTTTAAACAATAATAAAAGTGATCTTATATCTCAAAGCTACACCATCTATATACAAATATGTATTTTTCTCTATACTCAAAATAATGAGTAAAATGCAATGCATATTTCGGAGAATTTAGAAGTTTGTCGCGATAGAGATATAGTTATACAGACAGTTATAGGACTTATATTAAAATATAACTTTGTTTAAAAGAAAAAAAAGAATGAAATAATAGGAATACGGAGAATAAGTGAAATTTATGAGCTAGTATTAGAAAATAAATTCGTCTTTGCATTTTATTCATTCTTACTCGTACAGAACTACTTTACGAGCTTTGCGTGTAGCGAAGTCATACAGTATATCATAATAATTTTATTTCCTAGACAGATCATGCTCAATAGCAAGAATTAACAAATGTTTCAATCTATCTATTCCTCAAGTAATTCATCATTAGTAGATGCGCGAGCAGCTTTTTTTTTTCAATAGATTCCACAATTACGGGTATTGCATAATGCCGTTTTTTTCTTTTTTAACACAATTAGAATTGGCGTTTTCAATTTTGAATGACACCCCAAAATGACAACTTTTTGTGTCTATATTTCATGAGATTTGTTTAAGTTTATAAAAATTTTAACAATTTCCGAAGATCTCCATGACTTTTTCGTATATTTTGCTATTGCACGAGATTTCCAGTTCCTGGTAAATCAGGAGGCCGCGGGAAATCTGTTACAAGTTATAAAATGGTTTAATTTAATAATTTACACCTAGAATTAGCGTGAGCCCTATGAAAGTGTGGAACCTACTACGGTCCCATAGGTTGCAAAATAGCGGCGTATCTTGAATGAATCGTTTTAAAATTCACAATTCTATCGCTGGAAGTGCCGTGAAATCAGGAAATTTCAAAGACACCTTTACTTGTCCAGTTGTACATTATTAAGAATTCAATGAGGAGCAGTTGCTGAGTTGTAAACCGCTTGGCTGCCAATCCAAGGTCTGGGGTTCAAATCCTGGTAAGAACTGGGATTTTTACTTCGGGATCTTCGGGCGCCTCTGAGTCCACCCAGCTCCAATGGGTACCTGACATTTATGCTTGCTACATGACACCTTCGTTAACAGTAAGAAACAGAAATAGATGACTTGACTTTGACTTGTTCAGTTGTATATTGAACTACTTGATATCAGGTGGAAGCCATACGTGAAGAGATCATAGACCCTGATAAGAATTTAGTACTCTGTGTAACATAGTGATACATCACTGACATCGATGGATGAACAGGAGATAGGGTTGCTATACGTCCTCATAAACCGGAAACATATGAGTTCAGCTAACTCGAAACATACCTCTAGATCGAAAAAGAAAAAAAAATTCGATAATACAACGAAATAATTGTCTAATGCGATCAAGAATTGATAACGAATCAATATAGAACAATCATGGCGGATCACCTCTAGTATCGTGTGTACTGAAGCGTGACCTTTTTTAATATATTGTCAAATAAAAAAGAAAAACTATTCTTAAATGTGCACCTGTAGACATGTAGGCGGGGCTTGTTTCACTACATCCGGGTACCTGAAGCACAATGCAAAGATAACCCTGTCCTGCCTCAAGTCTCTGTCTCCTTCCCCTAGCTAAAAAGCCTTTCAGTTAATCAAACTCCTTTCTTATCGAAGGGACCACTCCTAGTCAGCTATGTTTCTAACAACACCCCCTGTACATGTTTTCAGCCATTTCCAATTATAGCGTTGGGTTTTAAATATGAAATAAATTCCCAAGATTTATGGGAGCTTTTCTATTGTTAGTGATTTATTTAGGCAATAGACTACGTTTAATTCTTGATAAAAGTCTCCATTTTTATATCTGATCCTAAAAATCATTCAGTATTTTTAAAACTCCTGCCCAGGATTATGTTATCTGGTTTTTAATTAAAGATTCCAAATGTATTGATTTCTTCGAATTTTCATGATCAAACTCAACTATTACAAATCATACATCATAGTAGTAATTTTTTAGATTAAATTCAGTAGAATAGACATAAAACATTTAGCATTGAGGATTTGATTTTATTATATGTTTTTTAATGAGTGATTGGTGGGGTTACAGTTCGTGTTTTTTTTTTTTTGTATAATGGTCTTTAAACTGTCACAATGTACACAATGGTCTTTAAACTGTCACAATGTACACAATGGTCTTTAAACTGTCACAATGTACACACCGTCTTGTGCGGTGGCTGAGTGGTTAAGCGCTTGGTTTCCGAGCATGGAGTCCCGGGTTCGAATCTCAGTGAAGACATGGATTTTGAGTTTCGTGATTGATAGGGCGCCCCTGAGTCCACCCAACTCTAACGCGAAACGCATGGAGGAAAGTGTTGAAGGGCCTATGTCTAAGACGGGACCAGAGGCATAGATGAGGCGCTTTGAGAATGAATTTATGTAACTCAGGAAAACGTGAGGCGTCGACTAAGAGAACTAAGAAGCGAGCCATCCAATTCCTAGCTAAGGTTTGGGGGTTGGGTCGGGCTCGCTAAATATGCACATTTTTGTTTCGGTCCAGGTCACTGTTAAAAGTTTTAGAAACACTGTGTTCGAGATTATCCACCTGGTTTGTGTTCGATTGACTTCTCTCCTGTTAATACCACCTCGTCATAACACATTTCTATTTCACCTATACCCCAAATTTGTGTACGCTGTTTATTTTAGATCTTCAACATGCCCAGAGTTGCGCCCCTTGCCTACCTCTTTGTTCCCACTGTCAATAAAATTCTGGCTACACACGTGTCACCTAAACATGATGACCTCATTCTGCTGGTGCAGTGAAGTTGACCCGGTGCTAAATAAGAGCAACACATCACCATGTGTAAAATGAAGTAATGGCTCCACTCTTACAGACCTTGCCATCAATGGGGCCTGAATCTCATTCTGGTTGGACTCAGGGCGTCTTCGCAGAGATTCGAACTCGAAAACCCTAGGTTTGGAAGCCAAGCGCTTACCACTCCACCATTTCACCTCGCCCCCATATTCGCGCAAAGAATAATGAACAGAAATAGTTGATGAAGACTTTAGTTTACTAGCAGTAGTTTTATCTCATAAACCTTCAAGTATAAAAATTATCTTGTATACTATTTGACAAAGGGAAAGCCGGCATATAAAAAAGTGACAATGAAACTATTGGGTGATAGCAAAAAATCAAAATATATAATTATTTTCATGGCTCAACAGTTTGGAAATTAAGAAGTAAAGGAAAGATCACTCTTTTATTTCTGAAAGTCAGACTAGAGTTACCCAACGGAAAAAAAAAGAGGAGGGGGGAGAACAAGTAATATTCAGCCTCACCAAATAGCAGGGCCGGACATTGTGACCAAGAAGTCATGGAAAGATCACTCTTTAAGTTATTTCTACCCCACGTAAATTTAGCAGTGAGATAAAAAAACGAGTGAGAGGGGAGAGAACAAGTAATCCACTCTGTATTCACCCGTCACTAAATAGCATTGCCGGACTCAACCGTTGTCGAGCACAATGCGAAATGAATTTCGCGAGGCCAAGTTTGGGTAGGAATACGGATAATAAGTGAAAATTAAATTTTATATTAGAAGATATATTCGTCTATGCATTTTATTCATTCCTTACTACGTACAGAATTACTTTACGAGTCTTGCGTGTAGTGAAGTCATACAGTATATAATAAAATTATATTTCTTACATAGATAATGCTCAATAGCAAGAATTACCATATTGAATGACAACGATGATTTTTGCCTATACATTTCAGGAGATTTGTATGAGTTTATAAAAGATTTTAATAATTTCTGGAGATTTCCAGGATTTTTTTTTATATTTTGCAATTTCAGAAGATTTCCAGGAGCTCCTGGTAAATCAGGAGGAGGGAGATATCTGTTATAAGTTATAAAATGGTTTTATTTAATAATTTACACCTAGAATTAACGCGGTTCCTTTGAAAGTGCGGGGCCCACTGCAGTCGCGTAAGTTGCAGTTGCCTAAGGCCGGCCATGCAAAATAGCGGCGTATGCTAAGCCGTGGGTCGACTAGTAAATTATAAAAGATAGACACACTGGCCATTTGAGACACACCTGCATTTGAGACACACCGAGACTCGCCTGCAGTGACATTTGTGCTGACGGAAGGATTGAAGAGAAAAAATAAGACATTGACTCTAGTCATATGTCATGACATGTGTAAAGAGAAGCACGATGAGACAGGCAAAAGACAAGATCGAATTGAAGTGAGAATCAAAGCACACAATGGATCTATATCATAAACAAACAAGAGGCGGCCCCCGTCGGAGTGGATCCCTGTCAGATCCGCCTATTCGCAAGATGTTTCGGATGCTTCTTCTAAATTGAAGAAATTGTTTGCGCACTAGACTGTAGTTCGGATTTATCGTTGGTCCCTGGCTCAATTACTGCATGCTCCCATCCCCACCTGAGGAATGTTTGAACTAGGAAGTTAACTATGTTTAACTCTGAAGAAACATTCGAAACATATAAAACAAACAGACACATAACCCGGGAGAGTCGAGATAATCAGTTCAGCACGCTAACCGCACGACAAGGAATTGCTCTTAACTTAATAACAAACTGGTTACAAACTAATAGCCTGATATATACAATACAATTGTGGGAAGCGTGGTCGAGAGGCCAAGTGCGGCTTGAGCTTGGCTTGGCTTGGCTACCTAGAAGGGGGCTCGAGGTTCGACACCCGACTCGGGCAGAGTTGTGTTTACTGAGCGCCCAAAGGCAGCACGGGAAAACCAACTCCTAGATACCCCCCACTGGTCCACAAATGAGATTGGACCAAAGCGATCTGAGCATGCTATAAGCATGAAAGTAGCGCTATATAAAAGCTATAATAATAATAATGTCACACGAGCGATTTTAAATAATGTTTCAGCATTAATCTGTAGAGATGTAGATCTACATAAACTAAACTTCTGATTTAGCACTCTAAATATATATCTTATTAATTATTATTATTAATAATTTGGATGTAATTTAGATAAGATTTACGTAAAATAAAAAAAGCCCAGAAAATCAATAGAATGAATGCAATATTAAATTTAAAAATAGAAGATTAGTTTTAGCTTATTATAACATTTCAATGTAGATCTAGACATAAACATCCGGAACAATCTATTATAGATACTTAAACTATCACAATATTTCTGAAGGAACAGTAAAGGTTAAATCATATTTTCAAAAGCCTTTAGTGTTTTTTTTATCTAACCGTGACGGACAGACCAACCAACAGACAAAACGCACAAAAATATGCTTCTTTCATTCTAATGGGGGCACTAAACAAGTTGTTTTTTTTTTATCTGATTTTTTACAAAGTTTAAGAAATTAGTTTAGAATCATGTCATGGCCGGGCTTTACGCTAGTACACGAAAGTCGCTGCTAAAAGTTCATTTTAAAAAAATGTGCGTGATATCTACATATCAAAAGCATTTCTTATAGTAACATTTCCTCCCTTACATTTACGTAATTATTTTAGAATTGGTGTTTTATTAATAAAAAATTGCTTGCATAATTAATTTTATAAATTAAACGGTTTGCTTTTAGAAAACTAAAAGTAGCCGTTGCACCTAAACTTTTCAAGCCGCATTTAATGGTGAAATAATATTTTTCGTATCTCGCCTAGTTTTGTCGCCTTGAGTGTGACAGACGGACAGACGGACAGAAGTTCATTTTAAAAAATGTGCGTGATATGTACATGCCAAGAGCATTTCTTATAGTAAAATTTCCTCCCTTACATTTACGTAATTATTTTAGAATTGATGTTTTGTTATTAAAAAATCGCTTGCATAATTAATTTTATAAATTAAACGGTTTGCTTTTAGAAAACTAAAAGTAGCCGTTGCACCTAAACTTTTCAAGCCGCATTTAATGGTGAAAAAATGTTTTTACGTATCTCTTCTAGTTTTGGCGCCCTGAGTGTGACAGACGGACAGACGGGCATTTTGCACAAACCTAATAGCAGCTTTTTCCCTTACGGGAGCCGCTAATAAAGAGAAATGAGACGCTTTGTGACACTAGCTCAAGGCATGCTATCTTATGACAGCAGTAAAGAAAAACATATTAGATCTACATAACTAAAGAAAGATATAATTACCAAAATACAAAAGTATACTTTAAAAAAAAAAGTTTATATTAAGTGTATCAATTAGTTTGGATCATCATGTAATTAGCTTTGTTATAAGCCTTAAAGACAATATATAAAGTGGGCTAATTCAACTTATACCACCTCTTCAGTCAAGTACTATTTCTTTCCCTTGTATGAGAGACAAAACAAAGTAATTTATTACCAATAGTTTATTAACTAATTGGATAATTTTTTAAATCGATTCTTGTGTTGTCAGGTAAAAAAAAATATTAGTGCCAAATTTCAGCTTGATCCGAGAATGTGTGTCGGACAAATAACGTGTCCAAACTTCTGGCCAGACAGACAGACAGACAGACAGACATGGTGACTTGAAAAATTGATATAAGTTTTTTAATGAAAAGTAAAGGCCTATGACGGAAGAAATAAAGACATGACAAAAGTATAAAAAAAATAACATATGACAGAAAAAATGGATGTCTGCCTGGTCAAGCGGTTTGCGCGCTGGACTGTCATTCGAACTTATCGATAGTCCCGGTTTAAAGCCCTGCCCACGCCCATCACTTGTCGTCCTGCGGTAGGTTTGGACTAGGAAGTAAATTCTCTTCAACTCTGAAGGAACATCCGAAACACGGAAAACAAAACAAAAACAAAACAAATACATTTGAAAAAAGACAAGACAAAAGTAAAAACAAAAACAACAAAACATTGAGACACGTTCAACAGACATTTGCCAAGACAAGACGATTCGAGACAAGACCTCATTTAGTTCATTGTATTCAGAGACAGCGCTTAGCAATAGGAAGGGTCAAGCAAACACGAACGCCTTAGTCCAAAGACAACGAATGTGGGTAAAGCTTATATGGGTAAAGCCCATATAAGTTTTTTCTCTAGTACTAGATCTATGTGTAAGCCTGTGTCACAAGGACGCATCACTTTTACGATGGCGTAGCTAGGGTGGGGGAGGACGGGGGAGAATTTGAAAAATGAGTGTTTTTTCCATTAAAAATTAACTGTTAAACAAAATGCAGGGGCCCCAAAGAGTTCAAGCTCCCCCCCCCCCCGGGCCCTAAACGATGGAAAATTCCTAGCTACGCCCCTGTTCTATTATAATTGTCTTGTATCGATCAAACCTGAACATTCCGAGCCGAGTCACCTGCTAGTCTGTCGTTTGTTATCTGAACAGGAAACAAATCTACCCAAATAAATAAAGTAATAAATAAAAAAAACCTGAAATATAATTTTCTTAGAATTGGCACGGGTGTTCAAGCATGCCAACATAGAGATCTATAAATCTACAAAGTCTGGTTCTCAAAATTGACATGGGGATGAATCAAAAATTGAAGGAAAATAAGTCAAGCGTAACGGAAGATCTTCCAAGAAAAAAAACAACTTAACAGATTAACAATTTAAAAATTGATTAATACAAATATTAATTATAATTTAAAATCCGTCATAATATTTGATTAAAGTTTGGGTAAGGGTCAAAGGGTTAGTCTTTGGGTGAGATTTAAAATCAGTGTAAGCGTTAGGGTCAAAGTTAGGAACAAATTTAGTGTCAAGGTTACGTGATGGTCAAATTGTTCCGGGTCAGAATTAAGATCAAGGTCATAGTTAGATGAAAGTTACGGTTAGAATAAGATCTAAGGTTAGGGTAAAGGTTATTTCCAGAGTTAGGCTTAGGGTAAGTGTTAGTGCTAAAGATTATAAGGGCTAGAGTAAGGATTAGGGTCAGTAAAGCCGATATATATATATATATATAT
>JADKLZ010005465.1:9861291-9871925 GCA_021533235.1 Biomphalaria straminea | reverse complement strand
AAAGTTGTTTTGTGAGTTAATGTAGGACAATACCTCTTAGGAGCAAATAAAGTTGTTATTGTGTTTAGTGTTTTTGTGTTTAGTGTTTTTGCTCGTTTTGCTCTACTTGTATAAAATTGTTGGAAGGGCCTGATACACAACACAAACTATACCTTAGTACACCCAAGAAATATTTTATATTGACATATCTGGACTCATAATAACATATTGAAGAGTCCAAAAAAAGTTCCATATCTCAAGTTAGCTAGGGCATTTTCAAGTTTATCTGTTGGTTTCGGGAAGTTCCTTCCCCGCTGTGATTAATTCCTACAGACTGTGACGCCCTAACTAAGACCCGCGGGTCAGAGTCCGCCCCTGGCGCGATACTATTCGGCCTCTCGACACTTCTTCCCACAGTAATGCCTAACAGGATCCAATGGACTGAAGTTTTTTTTTCTTTTTCTCAGCCATTGAATGATGAAATTTATTTGGCCCCTTGACCGAAAAAAAAAAGGGTTGGGCAGTACTGGTTAAAAGATATGATGACTGATTAGATTGATTGCATTGTATTCTATTCACTGTAACAATGAAATTCTGTTAGTGTGAGATAAAAAAATATGAATCTGACTCGTCTTGTTGTCACGATGCCAATCCTACTTCTAAGCGATGCTTTCGTGTTCTTTATTCCATAGTTTTAAAAAATGAAGTGTTTTTTTTCTGCCTTTTTTCTTGTCTATAAGTGGACATATATTGATATGTATATATTTTTCACCAATCATGAAAAATAAAGATAAAAAGAGTGTTGACATAAAAAAATAGTATAGAGTAAGAAAATATATACCTCATACCATAACTTACAAATACAAATCACAACCTAAAGAAATACTCAGAGACACAAAGATAAAGGTACTTAACCAATTCTATATGCTAGGAACCAATTTATACGTGCGCTCCTTCCCTTACATGATTAAAGAATGTAAAATGGATTACATCATTCGGTCATTGGATACCATAGACTGATTACAGTTTAAGTTTCTAATTCGTTATTTAAGCTTGTTTATCCTATTATTGAACCTATTTTATATTTCAAATCCATCGAGTTTTAAACTTTATTTGCCCTAACATTGTATGTGTCTGTGTGACTGCAGGTGCAAGTCCAGTGACAAGTATGTCTACAGTGGAGACGACTGCGGCGTGGCCGTAGAAAAACTGGCCCTAGGAGCCAGTGAGATCATCGCCATTGCTGTCAGCATTGGACTGGCTGCCATTATTCTCACCATCCTTATCGTGCTGGCCATTGTGTACAGGCGACGACGCCAGTAAGTGGTCAACACATTCTTTCATTTCTTAAGTTCTTAACTTAGTCTGTATTCAATAATCTTTATTGATTTAAAAAAAACAACAACTTGATAAACACTAAATAAACACGGACGTACATTAATAGCCTCATTCATTTCTCCTGCCCAGCCGGTTAGGGATTATTTAACGTGTGAATTCCCTATACTTTAAGAGCTATAAATGTAAGATTAGAGATAACTTCCTTTGATATCAAGGAGTGGGGGGGGGGCTGAGGGCTGCAGTTTTGTGCCTCTTCGTGTGTGTGTGACGTGGCCTAAGTGAGCCCGGAATGTTCAGCTGCACACTCTATTCCAGAAAGAGCCTCTTTCAATAACTTTGATACACAATTATTAGCGTCCGTCTCCTAGGTGGCTGGGTCCACGTTGAAAGTTTTCAGGAGCAACGCAAACATTTTCCTTCCATGGACGTAGTACTTACATGGTACTAACTTTGTCTTTCAAAGGATATAGTGCCACTTTAATAAAAATATTGAGGAAGAATAGAAATTCACTCGTTTGTTTACATATAGCTGGTGAACTTTTGACATTCATATGAAAAATATTCAACGTATTTAAGTAGGCTACATACCAATACGAGACAGGGTCATCGATTCATCGTTTTGGTCCTGTGACACCACTTAAAAACGAATTGTGTACATAAGATGGCACGATCATATATTTTCTCAATCTAAAGTACTTTAAGATATAGAGCTTAGAATGATCCAAAGCTTTATGTATATGTTGGCTTCTTGTATAGTAATTGAATGTTTACAAATATATTAGAGACCTTAGAGTATGAAATAAAACTAGTTTAAAGGTATACGCATAATTCTAGGATCTCTAGGATCAAAAGTTTTATTTACTGACAACAATAATAGACCTATCCATTGAAGTCTCAATTTAGTATAAGCTACAATTTACTATCAGCAAGTATTTTAAAGAAATGTTGTATCTATCTATTTAAATCAGCAAAAAATCTCCAACTTCAAGTGATGAAAGTGACGAGGCCACATCCAACTTTGAGACCCGACAGTCACCTCTTGATGGAGCTGCTCCTTTACAGCCGGCACTATACGGGCGTTTCGAAACCGTGAGACTCCCGAGGGTGTCGGGGCAGCCAAGCCAACTCAAGCGTGAAAGCAGTCTAGCCTACCAGGAGTCCATATACCCACCAGATGCGCGTTTTCCTTATTCGGGCTCCGATATCGCTGCAAGACAGTCTGCAGGTGAAAGCCAGGGCCGTTTTAGGGACATTCGAGCCAGCCAGTTTGGCCGCGGTCTTCCACTTGCTCATAATCCCAGGGCCAATTGGAATGCTAGATGGTCTTCTTGGAGTGATGGGGGTGAATCAGCTTAAACACTTGTGTTCGTGAACCCCCCCCCCCCCCAAAGACAAATGTGTATTCTAATTACTTGGTCATGACAGTTCAATGTGCACCTGACAATGGATGCAAAAACATAACACAAACTGTACAGGTTGAAGGTAATGTCAAGAAAAACAATGTCTCAGTTTTATCAATCTTTTTAAACCATTGTATTATATAGCCTATATTATAAGAAAGTTTAAAAAAAAAACGACTAAATCCCTTTTTCTACTCAATTTGATTTTCTTTCCTTCTTTTGATTTTGGTATTGCTGCCATTAGACCACAGTTTTTCAGAAAAATACTCGTTCTTGCAAAATGACTTTTTGTTCATCCTCGATGAGCATGAAGTCGACTCTCTATTATTTAAACACTTTAAAATAGCTCTTTTTGGAAACTCTGAAAGAAAAAAAAAACATAGTCACTTTTTGTTTCGTTTCGTCCTTGGATTCAGGGTTTTCAACAAGGGCTTGGAAATCATTGAAGCCTAATTTTTGAGAAAGGATTTCCTAATTATTTTCCAAATATAAGCCTGTGATTTTTGTGGCTGGATCCACACACTTATCTTTCATCCAACTCTCCTTATCTCAAACAAAAATGTTCACTTGAAATACTATCCAATTATTGCAGGGGCGTAGCTAGAAAATTTTCCATCGTTTGGGGCCCGGGGGGGGGCTTGACCTTTTTGGGAGCCCCTACTTTTTTGTGTAATTATTAATTTCTAATGTAAAAAAAAAACTCATTTGGGGCTCCCCTCAAGTGGGGGCCCAGGGGCGATTTTCAAATTCTCCCCCCTCCTCCCCCACCCTAGCTAAGCCACTGAATTATTGTGGTCAGAGATAAACAAGAAAACCTGAGAGCCACTGGGTTCTCAAACAATGTACAGAACTCAACAATTTATTAACCTCTAATTAGTACGACTAAAAAAGGTTGATCTTTTTTAGTGATTTGCTCCATGCATAAATCAACGTGACAGCATACCCTAATCTTTTTCGTGTAAAACCTAAAAAACTAAATTTTATCTTGAGACCTCGGCCATTTCTTGTCAAGAGTTTCCCCTGGAAATTAGAAAAAGTTAGTGTAAAAATTAATTGTTTTTTATAAGGAGGCAGAAAGATAAAATTTCTGGAGTAGGAGAAAATTGTTGTAATGAGATTCTTTAGACTATTAAATTAAACGACCACTCTGCTTTTCACTTTCAGCATAGATTGCATCAGACCATGAGCTTATAAACATTTGCCTTTTTTCTATGCATGAAATAATGATACAAATAGTCAATGGCAATGTATACAGACATGGACAAGTGTACTTCGTAACCTTTAATATTATTTAGTCCTTTTTTATTTCAATCTCACTTCTGACACCACATAAATTAAATGTGTTATACAAAGAAGTTTTGATGGGAGAAGACCATAGATGTCTATGGAGAAGACACATTAGGAACTCCTTTTATTGCGTAAACACAAGCAGTGTTGCATAGACGCGCTAGTGTGCAAATGTACATAAATACCAGTATTTTACAAATAATGGTAAAAAAAAAAACGTTATCTAATAAGTTCCGTGCAGGTCATCGGACATGTAGTTTGTCCATCATCCTTGAGTCCCTAACGTTTTTCTATCAACAAATGTTGCTTGGTCACCTCACTCTTTTAAATCCATTTATTTACCTTTTGTTATATACATTTAAATGCCTTCTTATATTTATCTATTTATATATGATACGTTTATATATTTGTAGCCTTAACTAAATCCTTGCCTTACAAACATTATCTATGGTGCCATAGGCACTGTATATTTAGATTCAATTCTGTGTTATATGCTGCTGTAATATTTTTTTTACAATTCTCTGATTAGTAAAACATTATAGATACGATGCTTTCTTGAGCATCATTTTTAAAACTTATTGAACGAAGTCCTCGTCTTTCTTTTAATACTGGTTTTGTAGTTTGATTTTTGTTCAATGGAACAGTAATTGTGCAGATTAAAAACTGTTTATGAAAAGCTTTTTTTTTATATAATAAGCAATAGTGAGAATATATATCTCATCTCATCTCAATATATATATATCATGACATCTCGCGTTTCTTTCTTGTTATAATAATTATTTATAATGACATCTCGTCCCTGTGTTGTTACCTGTGTTACAAGGACACGGCGTCTCTTTGTTATGTTAGTTATACATAATAAATAACTTCTCTTGTGATTTTATGTTTGTTAAACATTCTTCTCTGACCATCTTTGAAGGTACTAATTATTACTCTGTGTTATGTCTTCTATTTTTATTATTTTAATTGTTGTTCATTGTATACTAGAGCTGAACGACATAGACAATTTTGCAGTTTCTTGTGATTCACAAGAGAGTCAAACCTCATTTAAAATATTTTTTTTTACAATCAAATTCAAAGTTGTGTTCACTCGTGGCAATTCTATATTATTAGGTGTGTAATGTCCCTGACATTGCGTGAGAAGATGATACACATCAAAGGAAGTGGACTAGAAACCATCTCAAAGCAATGCTACTGATTGCAGTTGTATTTTTTTTTGTATTTTCTTCCTAACAGTCTCTTTATGCCCAGGCATTCATCTCATTTCCATGAGATGATCCATAGTCGCTTCGCGACTGACGGTGGCCAGAGAGAGAGAGAGAGTCTCTTTACTTATCCTTTACAATCTCTCACAATCTCTTATAATCGTTGACGTTCCTTTGCAATCTCTGAATTTCTCTTACAATCACTAAACATCCTTTACAGTCTGTGACAATCTCTTAGACTCTGACAATCTCACGGAAAATCTCTTACAGTGACTGACTTTCCCTTAGTCTCTGACAATCTCTCACTTTTTATTAACATCTCCGACTTACAGTCTCTGACAATCTCTTGCAGTCTCTTGTCCTCGTCGCCTGTTACAGACTTTCTTGAGTGTTGCCTGCACTGCTGAGTAGTTTGAGTTATTTCTTTATGTCAAACTGTTACAACCAATTTGTGAAACGAGGTCTCTCTTTTTTTTTCATTGAATTCTTGTACTTCCTTTTCTGTTCGTATAATATTTTTTGTTATAAATGACAATTATCTTTTTACTACGATCAAGTAGTCAAACAGAAATCGAGCTATTTGTACCCAAGTGCAATCTAAAGAAATAACTTTTTTTTTGGTCCTATTACTCCATCGCTCACATAATATCAAAGAATAAACAATTATGTGTAGTGTGTCACCTATTCACACACCTCAACCACTATTCACGAATTGCGATTCACCATAAAACATGTTTCTTAGTTTTTGCATTTGTAATTGTCCTTTGTCAACTTTATTAGAATAAACCCTTTTTAGTTATGTTTGTTGTTGTTTTTTTTACCTTATCATGATGGGTTGTATAAATATGATGTTATAAACTTTTACACAAGCGAATCAAAGATGTATTTATTTATAAATATATATATATATATTGGTATGAACTCTATACACTGGTACAATAAATTGATTTAATATTTTAATTCGCATATTTCATTTCTTCTGTGTGTGTGTGTATTTATTTTAGTAGTTGCCAGTGCATGCTATGAAGATATAGATTAACTATTGCCAGGCAGCGCTTACAAAGTCAGCAACTAATTTAACCTTCTTAAAGGCTTTATGCACTTTAGCTGACAAATTAAATTAAAATTTGTTTGGGGTGTTATTAGTATCGAGTAAATAATTAAGTTTAATGAAAATGATGACCAAAAAAGGAAAACAATGAATTAATGAATGGGACGAAACTTGTTCGTTTTACAGACTTGGACAATCGGTTACTTTAAAAAAAAATGTTGTTTCTTGTATTGGCATTAGCATTATAATTCTTTTTTATTTTGTTTTGTTATTAAAAAGACGTCAGAGTCTTACATAGGAAGTCAAACTTTTTAACTTTTCAAAATCGGAAGTCATAAAATGATAATAGTAGGCCTATAAATTTCAAATTTTGTTGCCTGTAGATCTACAAACTAACAAAGACTAGATCACGTTGTGACTACAATCTTAGTCTGAATCTACGCTTAGGCACTTGTAGGACGATTGCTTTATTTAGGTCTTTTTGTGTTTGGTAATTTAATTTAATTTCGACCAGTAGAGATAGAGCCACATTTCTTATTTCATACGCTAGAACAAAGTCGTACAAGTGCTACGTCAGTACTTGAATTTCTTCTTCCCTGATACCATTGGCCATTAGAGCATGGAATGGGTTGCCTGAATCAGCCCCGAAAACCAACGACTTGGAAGAGTTTAAGTCATTGATTAACATTGATAAACAGGCATGGCTCTATAGACACATGAAATGCGTACCACGTGATTATCCTCTTTTTGTTTTTTATTTTTGAAATAACGATAATCTATAAGAAGATACGACGAGACCTATAATTTTTTTTAGATCACTTTGACAATTGAATTGATACATTCTCATACTCTATATGCTGGAATATATGTACTTTTTATAGACAGCTCGCAGAAGTCTGACTAGATCTAATTGTTGACATTTATTTTATATGCACATTTTGTTGCAGACTAGAATTAGTTTCTGGATTTAGATCTATTATCAATTACTATGGCAAGGGTTTGTAAAGCTTACACATTTTTTTTTTTTACAGTATATTAATAACGACTAAGGGAAGTGATTCAGCTGAAGTTTGCTACACTTTCATTTAAAGTTCACATTCTTTACTTGACACAGTCGTGCGCAGAGTGCATCAACAGCAGATCTAAAGCTTTAATGTGTCATAGGAGAGGAATCTCTGCAAGGGGTTGCAAGTCGCCACTCATGTCTCAAAGGCGCACAAGCAACTTTTGTATTACAAATAATATTAAAGAAAAGAAATGGTGCACCACGCCACACATACCTATTACGTTCACAGTAAATATTTGCTTCATGAAGTAAAAAAAAAAAAAAAACTAACACGTGAACAAACTATTGAGTGTACACTTTGGTAAGTTTATCCGTGCGGCTCATGCATCTCAACGGCTGATCAAACAAAAAAAATGCAAACGCTGCCAAAACTGTCAAAAACTTTACTACTGAATTGCTTCTTGTCGCGATGGACAAGCCGGCGATAAACGCTTATCTGCAGTGTTGATATTCTTGTTAATGTTGCAGCGCTTCCATCATTTTATGATGTAGACAAAACAAGTTGAACGGAGCACCAAATGCTCGGTAGCACCAACTCAATACCCCGTTTGCCTGCCAGCATTCTCGCCATCCTTGAAGATTCCTCAACATTTCCAAGTTGATATTTATGTCATTAATGTGACTGCTGATGTGCTGTTTAAGCGGTCACTAATGCTAAGATGGACAGACTGCAACATCACGGAAACTGGTTCATGAAAAGATGAATAATTGACAATTAAAAGACAAATCAGAAACACACGAGAAGCAGGCACAGATAACACATATGCAGTTTGTCAGGTTTCTCTTACAGCCGTAATTTTAAAACACGCCAAATAGTCAAAGATCCTCTCAAAGTTGTGACTTAAATCCCATATCATCTCATCTTTGCCTGTGGCTCCTTCTGGAACATAGGCCACCAAACAGCTTCCTCCAGGAACCTCGGTTCTGGGCGAGTCTCTCCAACTGTCCCCATCTGCTCGGCATCTGTTTCCAGATCGCGGCCCATGTATTCCTTGGCTGTCCCCTCTTCCTCTTGGGGTTTCAAGTTAGGGCTTACCTTGTTAAGTTGGATGCAGGCTTGTGAAGGGTGTGACCTATCCATCCTCAGCCTCTGTGAAGGATATCTACTTCAATGGGCTGCTGTTTTGTTCTTTGCCACAGTTCCTCATTCGAGATCTTGTCTGGCTAGCGGATCACAAGTATCCTTATGTGACTTAAAGCGCGAATGAATTTTTATTTCTCAGATTACAGAATCCTCCTCTCTAGCTCTGTAGTCAACGTCCAAGACTCACAAGCATATAGAAATGTGGCCATGACCAGTGATCGCATCAGTCTGATTTTGGTGCAGAGGGCTAAGCCTTTGTCTTTCCATATTATTTTAAGTTTAGAAAGGGCTGCTATGGACTGTGCTATTCGGACCAGTAGTTCGGGTTTTGTTCCCTCATCCGAGACAATAGCTCCGAGGTATATGAAGCTGCTAACGCTAGTTAGCTTTTCATCTCCGATACTGATGGCCATTTTAAAGCCCTGTTGGCTATTGGTCATAATTTGTTTTTTTTTTCTGCATTTATTTGCATGCCATATGCAGCGGAAGTCTTGTCAATGCGCATCACTAGGTCGGCTAGTTCTTCTTCTGTCCCTGCTAGGCCATCGATGTCATCTGCGAAACGCAAGTTAGTGATTCTTCTTCCTCCAATGCTTACAGTACCTTCGAATCCCCCGAGAGCATCCTTCATTATCCTCTCAAGGAAGATATTAAAGAGTGTTGGTGAAAGGAGGCAGCCTTGTCTTACTCCAACTGTGGTTTTGAACCAGTCCCCAATATTGTTGTTGAAGTACACCGCACTGGTGGCATCCTTGTTCTGGATAACTTTGGTTATGTTATTATTTATGGTGCACACGCCATCTTAATATGTACTTTTGGAAGTTCATTGATAAGAATTAAAGCAATATAACAAAAAAAATGGGGTTCCTCTCGTTCTGATTTCGACAAACTTTGATGAATAACTGAGTCATTTTAAATCTAAAGATCAGAACCTTCTGTAAGCTTCACAGGTGTTTTGGGTGATCTCTAAGAGGATATTTGAGCTGATTAGGTTATAACTATGTACCTATTCAATTATTTTAAACCACAAAACATTCATGAACTTTAAAATAAAAACGTGTAATAAAAGTATTAACTTACGAGTGACTTCCGGTATGTTACTCGTATGTTGGAACAAAAAAAAATGTGTAACCATGTGCAGTATATTAGATTATTAATTGTCTTAAAGTAGGTTTCATTTATATTGCATACTAATTAGGTTTTTTCTCTTTAAATACTGTTTGCATAAAATATTTTTAAAAGTTAGATTTTGAGCTTTTAGAAAAAAAAAAAATTAGCCGTTGCATCAGAACTTTGAATGCTCTATATTATCGTGATGTCAGATTTTCTTTTTCTCTTCTACTTTCTGAGATCTAAACGGGACGGACGGACGGACAGACAGACAGACAGACAGACAGACGGACAGACAGGCCACACAAAACTAATAGCGTCTTTTCCCCTTTCGGGGGCCGCTAAAAACAGAACAAAAGAGTCTTAAGAAACTTTGAAATATCAAAAGAATGCAGTTGTTTTTTTTTAGCAGTGTCATATCTGGATTCAAATGAATTACGCGACTTTTACACAGTTTTGATATTGAGAGACCACTGTGAGGGTTTAAATCCCTACAAATAAAAGCTGTTCTCATAAAGTGTCTTAAAAATGTATTTATAAAATGTAATAGAATACTATCTTTTATCCCTTCTAGAAGAATGTAGGTCAGACAAGGACATCCCACCCCCAGCTGATTAGCTCTCTTCCTGTTATTGTGGTTGCCTCTAAAGAACTTATGTGAATTGTATTTTCTTGACGCCTCGGCCACACTGTGCGATGTGACTTATACAATGAACGTGTCGGCCATGCCATGAAGAATTTCACCAATACGTCTTTAGATTCTGAAGAGATGGACAAGAAATTTATTTTCTTCACAAGACTTACCTTGCTGTCTGGGAGTCTCATCCTGATGGTTTTCGGCATACCAGGCAGGTATTGGATATCGGGAGAGGGTGAGGAGGGAGTGGTGACATTTCTAAAGGAAATGGGGAAAAAAATAGTTTTTATTCATATCGGAAAATTAACTAAATAAAAGCAGTTAGCGCCAGCAGCGAGAAAGGCTATGTCGTTCGGTTCAACGTAAAAGTATTAAGTTATGTAATGTGATTTAATTTATAGATATGTACATCTTATAGTTTGAATAGCTTTATGATTAGGTAAACTTTATCTGTATGATTAGGTAAACTTTATCTGT
>JADKLZ010005465.1:9850009-9861281 GCA_021533235.1 Biomphalaria straminea | reverse complement strand
GGTAAACTTTATCTGTATGACTAGGTAAACTTTATCTGTATGACTAGTTTACCTCATTCGGCATGAGGACTATAAAATATTCTGACACGATCGACACTGTTGAGTCTCTGCGTTTTGCATTTTCGTTACAAGTTTCGAAGGTATAATAGCACCGCATGCCTGGCCGGAAACGACCCACGGGCCGTGGTTTAGACATTGCAGTAAGATTACTGTTTTGCATTTGACCTTTGTATTTCTGTTTAGTGGTACCTTTATTTGTTATTTGTTGTTGGGATATAATGTTTCCAATGGCATGCGTCTCAAATAGTCTCTGACAACCAGTCCAAATCCTGGCCTTAACTTGTGGCTCAGAGATTGGGTCTGGCCCGGTGGCATTGCTGTTAATGATAGAAGGGGCAAAGGCGAACAACTGGCACCCAAACCAGTAACTTTGGACAGAAGGGGCTCGTTAGCCTTGGATGACTACCCACACAAGAGAAAGGAAACTGAATCCAAAACTCCGCTGCTTTGCTGCTAAACCCAAACATGGGAAGGGATTAGGAAGTCAACCCCTTAGGAAAAATCAAGTACGGGTAACGCTATGTAGTGTTTCTTTTAGCAGCACTTTCGACCCCGCAGATCCTAAACTGTATCGGCACTTGCCGTTACTTTGAACACATCAGCTGTGTGAAACTGTCAGGATGACATCGTCCCGATCAAATCTGATGCCCAGGCTTTTATCTCATTTCTAAGAAATGAACTGTAGTCGCTTTACAACTGACAGACGCATGTATGGTGAAGAGATTTTTAAAAAAAATTAAATAAGTGAAGAAAAAGTTTATGAAAAAGTAGATTTTTTAAAAAAATGTTTACAACACAGACACACATTCATATACATAACCTCGAAAATAATTTTTTAAAAAGATGAAAAAAGGATATACAATGAAAAATCTTTTAAACTTATTTTAATATTAGTAAATGGACAAAAAATGTTCAATTATATTTTACATTTTTAGGTAATTTTCGAGCTAATCCAATTGAAATGTGGAAAAGTTTAGAAGCTAATATATTTACAAACAAATTGTAGCTGAATTGGTGTCTTTGGTGGTGTGTTTGTCTCCATTAACCAACAGTTTATGTAATGATGTCTATCTACAATAACCAATGGTGTCTGTAGTGGTGTGTGATCTACAGGAATCATTTGTCTGTAATGATTGTGCATCTATACTATTCAATAGTGTCTGCGGTGATGTTTGTGTTGACACTAACAAACTAACATGTTCCCAGGCAATCTACTGACCATCGTCGTTCTCTACCGTCGCTCTTTGAAAGACCGGAACCTACACTTTTTCCTGGCCAGCCTGTGCAGCTTCAACATCGTGGTCCTATTATTACGTGTTCCCAGATTCCTGTTGGAGTACGTTCTACAGAAGGATGTGTCACAGTTCAACATGACTGCTTGCATGTGAGTCCACACAGATCATAGCCAAACAATTATGAGCCATGTATAGAAAATAAGGAATTTTAATTAACTATGTAGTTTAAAAGTATAAGAGACATTTTGTGAAATTTTTAGCACTGTAACATCAGATTTTCTAATCTCTTTTGCTTGTGTCAACTATTTGTTACTTTCTAGTTAGCAACACTGATTTGTTCATATAGTATCCTTGACATTGTTTAAGATCCAACATTTGTAGTGAAAATAATATGGCCATTTATTTGTTCCATATACTATTTTCCCTTTAATTTTTTTATCATCATCATTGTATGTCCTTTGACTTTCGTTGTAGGGGCTGTGACAGTTCTCGTATCCGAATCTCTCTACATTCCCCGGTCAGTAGCTTTTTTTAGCGAGATATCAGGAGAGAGGCTGGTCCGTTCTTTTGTTATCCAGCCAGCTTTTCTTTTTGGACGACTTTTTCTTCGTGCTCCACTGATGACTTTTGGGAGTGAGTCAAGTGACCAAAATGACCAAACCGGCTCAACTTTCGTGCCTCTACAGTACAGAGTTCCATTTTTGTTTGGCAGTCACAGTGTCCTAAATTTGGTTGTTCAAGAAGTATCGAGCTATTAGCATTTTGATCTAGGGCTTTGCCTTTGATAACAATAATAATGTGTTTTTTTTTATCTTTGTTGAAGTTCCCCATCACTTGCCATTTATCATACAATACCAAATATTAACTGGACAATTCAGTATCTATATTTTAAGTGATTGTAGAATGCTAAAGGCTCGCTAGCGAGTAAGCCCGAATTTAAGAGGGCATTTCTTTTTATAGACCTCTCTCTCGCCCTTTCTTTGTCGTTCTGTCTCTCGCTCCCTTCCTCTCTCTCTCTCTCTCTCTCTCTCTCTCTCTTTGTCTTTGTTTCATTAATATCAGCTAACGGTGCTGTATGATTCTGAATACAAATTTGTCAAGAAAAGACTATTATTTCTAGTTAAAGACCCTAATCTATTTGACTCCCATTTGCAAGTTTTTGTTAATGTCTATTAACAATGAACAAAGGAGGTTGCGTGAGAAAAATAAAAATAGATTGTGCGAAAAAAATTAAGCCAGGATGAGCGGGGAAAAAAAAGAGGCTGAGTGGAAACAAATAAACTTAATCAGGTTCATCTTTTAAAATAAATTCAGCGAGGTTGAACGGGAAAACAGGGACTTAAATCAAGTACTAAAGGGGACTAACTCTTATTGGAAAAAAAAGTAGCTACTCTTATTGTTCCTCTTGTCACAATGATAGAAAAAAAGAAGAATTATCTACAAATCTTTGTTGGGGTTACGGAATTGGTGGCTGAGTGGGAAAGCGATTGTGTATCAAACCGATAGAGAGCCTGGGTTCAAGGTTGAGGTTGAGGTTGGGAAAAAGACTGAACGAGCGGAAAACTAAGCGAGATGTTATTATAAACCTGACTGTAGGCCTACGAATTACTTTTGCTTTATTTGGATAATTCGTTATTATTTTATGATTTTTTTTTTATAGATTTATCTTCCAATGCTGCTGTATGGCCTTTCATCCAAAAAAAAAAAAAAAGTACTATACATAACGGTACACTAGGTAATGTTAATTAAATACGAAAATTAAAGTTCCTTTCTTCTTGCTATGGTGACAGATATATCCTGTGGTTAGATTTGACCTTAGTCTCCATAACGACATGGCACGTCACGTTTATCACTGTGTGTCGACTAGTCTACGTTTTGTGTAGGTGAGTTCTCCTTGTCACTCATGTTAAAGTTTTCCGAGGGGGGGGGGAACATTACTAGATAAATGGCCACACGGGGAAAACTCTGGTTTTACCTTACTATTTTTAAAGATATAATAATTTCTAAAATTACATTGGCTCTGAAGGTCTAGATAATCTTTATCTTAAACATACATACGTAAACATGTATTCCCGTATGTTTTCATCAAAGATTTAATAAATTAAAGTTCAGAAACATTTTGAGTCAAGTATTCGCTCATACTAAAAGTTATTAGCTTCGTGAAGGAAGACTTGTCTTTCAAAACAGTTTAATCTTCTAAGTAAAAACCATGAAAAGATTGAACACACACTGTATAATGTAATTCAAAAATAAATTATTAGCACTGAGCTGATTATAAAACTTGAAACTTATGAACTGAATTGGCCTCGATATTAGCTTGGATCCTTTTTTATTGTTTCCTAAATTTTATTTTTAAATCAAAAGTTCTCTTTTTTTTTCTTTTCGGGAGATATATATCTTCCTTTTATTGAATAGCTCTTTTGTGCAGAAACTTGAAGTTACTAGAATGTAGTTAACTTAATGTTGACACTTCTCTTGCAACTTTGACGCTGTCCGCACGTGACATTTCCTTTTCTGGCCTTTCATTCTTCTCACCTTTTTTCCTGTCTTTAAAGCACTGTCCCTCTTAATTACAAACTGTTGCATCGTTTCCTGATTACACATTAATTCCATAACACACTTTTTTCTGCTTTTAGTTTAAACTCTATAAATAAAAGAAATGTAATGAAAAAAAGTCAACATTATCGACACCTCGATAGAGAGGTCAGGCTTGAACCTACATTATGTTTGTTGAACGCGATTTATAAATTATTAATAATATTATTACTTATTATTATTATTATGAACGAACCATAGACTTGTATATTAATCTAGACTGGTCATGGAGACTTTTTAACACTACAAAAAATGTCGTGCCAAATGTTTAGAAAGTTGGATCAAAACGTTGTTTTGTTACGTAGTTAGAAGAAGTATACTTTCCTATCTCTTTTTTTCAACCTTAACCTATGTAACATATACTTTAATTTTTAGATCTAGATCTAGTAATTGAACATCGAAAATGTGAATACTTTTTTCTCATTATTATTATTTTGGAGTTGTGAGATACATAATCTAGAAAGATCTAGGTAATCAATCTATTTAAATGTACATAAGATGATTTGCATAAACATGAATTATTTCCATCTAGGATTTTTTAAACATTATCTTAATGGAAACAAACAGGAAATGGGTTTGTTTCATATATTTGCCTGAATATCCGAGAAATGATTTTGTATTGTTACGAATCTCAGATTCCTATCTCAGCTTTCCGTAAACTCTGCTAAACACATAACACAACACATCAAAGAATCTGACAACAAGAGCTCCAAATAATCTGGTACTTTACTAATGGAAAAGATAACAGCCAATACTAGACAATTGGCACATCAACAGCTACAAATGCTACACTGTACATCACAAACTAAACTCTACTGTCTCTATCTCTTCTGGACACGTACATTCACTTCAGGACTCGACCAGGACCGACTTCATAACCAGACTAACAGACCTGGTCTCCTCCGTGTCCTGTCTTGAACTCTTCTGCCTACACACTCTGTCTCTCGTCTCTCCTACACACAGGCTTATGATCAGCTGACCATAACAGTGGTCATATTTGCGTGCAAAGTTCATGCCAGTACAGTTCTTTCCCCTTCGATACAGCTAAACTGTTTTGCTGGACTGTGTCACGTTTCAGCTGACTACACACAGTTAACCCTTTTGCGCCGCCAATAGGGCAATAGGGTTATAGCACTGCCTCCTTCTCAGTTTTTGTCCGTCCCGGACAAAATCTACCCCACGACAAGGGCGTTGAGTTGAATCGATGCAGGAGGAGGTTTGTCGGTGGGGACGACAGTTGGCTTGTATAGCCATCTCGTTGGAGCCTTCTGTATAGTAGTCTGCAAATGTCTCTTTCTCCTCCTTCTGCTCCAGCTGACCTTCACCTGGTTGCACTGACGTTGTCGCATCGCCAGCAAACGTCGCCTTCTTCTGCCATTCACTACTGAAGGGAGCCACTTAACACATGGGGAGGGATAAGATGCAGGGCTCGTGGTCACCAATATCGTTGGTCTCACAGGTTTCTTCATAGGGCTTTCAAAAGAAGGGCTTTGGGAATGGGCTTCAGGTCCACATGAGGAGAAATAGTGGCACACATCTTCAGCATTGTCAAGAGGACATGCTAGTGGGGCAAGTTGGCCACACTCCACTTGCGAAAGTCCCTCATCTTCAGCAGCAGGCTCGAGTTCACCTCGTTGACCACTATCAGGGTTTCTAGTCTCGTCAGCAGACCAATCGACTGTTGGGTTCACACCGTGTCGCTTACTTTCTGCTTGCAGAAGTCCACCAACTGCTGCATCAGGATTCGTTGCATTCTTCAGAACACCAAAAGGACTTCTCGCTCTGGTATGAGCAGTAGCAGGACAAACGTCTGTTGGGTACAGACCATGCCGATGGGTTACTTGGAGTTGGCATTCTCCCTGCGGGGCTCGACAGATAACGTTCTTGCCAAACATCTGGGTGCAGCCATCAAGATTTGAGTTCCTCTCATCAGCACTGGCAGATCGACAGATGTCTTGAATGTCCCCAGCTATAGGCTTGGGGTAAGACACAACGTTGTCTTGTTCTATCTGGCTGATGGAGGCACTCACATGAGGTACATCAACAGCAAAAGCATTGGTTGAACTACTGGTCTCTTGTCTTGTTTCTTCGTCTTTCTGCAAGTAACCCTTTAACACATTCTGCAAGTCCGCCAACCTCTGTTCCATATAAGTGCTCAACAGCTCTACCACATCGGGTTCGAGTTCAAAGAGGTACGTGTTTGGATCTTCCTCTTCGTCCACCAGGGCTTGCCGGAGACGTTCTTTAAGAGTTTCGATGTTCCTTTCGTAGCACTTCAGTCTTCGCCATCTCAGCTCTTGTTTCAGTTCTTTCAGATTCAGTTCATCTAGCAGTTTTACAGAAGCCATAGGAAATCCAATTCCACTCTTCTGACACCAGTGTTACGAATCTCAGATTCCTATCTCAGCTTTCCGTAAACTCTGCTAAACACATAACACAACACATCAAAGAATCTGACAACAAGAGCTCCAAATAATCTGGTACTTTACTAATGGAAAAGATAACAGCCAATACTAGACAATTGGCACATCAACAGCTACAAATGCTACACTGTACATCACAAACTAAACTCTACTGTCTCTATCTCTTCTGGACACGTACATTCACTTCAGGACTCGACCAGGACCGACTTCATAACCAGACTAACAGACCTGGTCTCCTCCGTGTCCTGTCTTGAACTCTTCTGCCTACACACTCTGTCTCTCGTCTCTCCCACACACAGGCTTATGATCAGCTGACCATAACAGTGGTCATATTTGCGTGCAAAGTTCATGCCAGTACAGTTCTTTCCCCTTCGATACAGCACGCTAAACTGTTTTGCTGGACTGTGTCACGTTTCAGCTGACTACACACAGTTAACCCTTTTGCGCCGCCAATAGGGCAATAGGGTTATAGCAGTATTATTTCTAAACTTTGAAAACTAAAGATCATTACTTTTCTAAGACAGAAAAGATTGATTGGGGCAACTCCCCCTGGAGCCTGAAAAAATTATTTTGGGTTAATAAAAATCTATATATAGATAGGTCTGTGAATCGATCATTCGCGGTTAAGAATTTTTTTTTCCGGTTTCCAGTCTAGGTATAATATATATATATATATATATATATATATATATATATGTGTGTGTGTGTGTGTGTGTGTGTGCGTCTATGGAACGAACATATTCATTTCTGTACAGACCCAGAAACTTCAGTTCACAGAAGTGCAGTGTAGTTGCTATTCTCATGTTGTGCACATTGTGCAGTATGATCAATGCAATTCTGATTCAAAAAGGACTCGTAGTCTTCTCAAAAAATCGGTAAGAATTTAGATAATTTGTCAGTATGCCAATTTTTTTCCACATATATATTGTTTATTTACAACATTTTTTTGTATAGCTATTCATTCTGAAAATATTGAAGCCTGACTTTTTACTTAGCTGAGCGGACAACTTTGGGAGCCGATTTTTGTGTTTCCACATAAGCTGTCTTTGTAACCTTGTTTTTTTTTAACCCTCATTTTCTTTATACTGTTTTGACCCATCGCCCTTAACCCCACAAAAAAAAAGAAGTTTCTGCTCATGCCTTTCCATTTTGATGTATATTTCAGAACCTACTCACTCTGTGAGCTCGGCGCGGGTACCTGGCAGTTCTGGTTCGAGTCTACAGTGAACGCCTTTCTTCCCATGGCCCTTTTACTAATGTGTGATGTCTCTTTGTGTATGCTTAGCTTGTACCTTCGGTCTCGGACCTCCAACTTTGGTCTTACGGCTCGAGGTTCATCTTACTTTATATTTCTCTTTCATCTCTGTTATAAATATTTAAATAGGTTTATAATTACAGAACCATAGCTAATAGGCTTCCGAAAGCCACTCTTTGTGAGGGAAAAATATTTGTTTAAATTTTTTTTTTACGATGTAGGACTTTTGTGAGGGAAAAACAATTGTTAGGTTTATATTTACTTTAAAGTAAACAACTTTTGGTAGCCTACTTCATTTGAAAACGAACGGTCATGGAGGTTCATTTAATATAGAAAGACTCTTTAGGTGGATGAGTCCCTCTTGGTGCTTGACCTTTAGCATCAACCTTGCAGCCACCAAAGAGTCAATTTCTCTCAAATACCAAAATGGAAAGGGGCAGGGAATCTTTTCTATTGGCTCAGGACCCTAGAGTCGCAAACATTGCCTTAACTCCCTTGAATAACATTCTGTTCACCACTTCTAAAGGTGGATAACTCGTTTTAAAGTAGTAGCACAGTATCGCATGCCCGATTACTTTCCCTACACTTTTTAGCGGCCCCCGAAAGGGGAAAAGACGCTATTAGTTTTGTGTGGCCTGTCTGTCCGTCTGTCTGTCTGTCTGTCTGTCTGTCTGTCCGTCTGTCCGTCCGTCCCGTTTAGTGCTCAGAAAGTAGAAGAGAAAATGAAAATCTGACATCACGATAATATAGAGCATTCAAAGTTCTGATGCAACGGCTACTTTTTTTTTTCTAAAAGCTCAAAATCTAATTTTTAAAAATATTTTATGCAAACAGTATTTAAAGAGAAAAAACCTAATTAGTATGCAATATAAATGAAACCTACTTTAAGACAATTAATAATCTAATATACTGCACATGTTTGCACATTTTTTTTTGTTCCAACATACGAGTAACATACCAGTATTTACTAGTAAAGTAATCAACTCATAAAACAAGTGTGGCAGTTGCCTTGAACATCGGCTTTACAAGGCTAACGTTGAGAGATCAAAGCACGGAAGATGTATATTAGTTTTGTGTGGCCTGTCTGTCCGTCTGTCTGTCTGTCTGTCCGTCCGTTGAGAGATCAAAGCGGATCTGACAGGGATCCGACTCCGACGTGGGCCGCCTCTGAGTTTGTGTATCACACAAACTCTCTTTGTAATCTTGTTTTTTTACACCTTAGCTTTAAAATAAAAAAAAAAGTATGCTAAACACTAGAGATCTTCTTGAATAAAAAAAATAACTCAAATGAACAATGAAGTTAATAACTACACGTTTATCTCCTGTCCCCTACAGGTTTGAGTAAACGTTTGTTGCCAGTGGTCTTCATGTCGACCTTGTTGATTATTGTTACATCTTTGCCCATCAGAATGGTGGAGAACTTTAAAGAAAAAGTCTTTAGGACACAAGCAGAGACATATTTATGTAAGTTGATGTTCAATAGAAGTAGGCTAATAAGGATATCATATTCTTCGACTAAAATCGTAACCATTTATCGATAAGTATCTCATAGAATTTGATAGAATAATATAAAAAAAAATTAACTGCAATTCAGATTCTCCTTGCCTTTGAAGCAGATATAGAAATTCAACACTTGCATATATCGTTTCAAATAAATAAGTTTTTTTTTATTGTTTTTTTCTTTCAGATAATACAATAGCTAGAATCCTACTTTTTATGAACCACACTGTGAATTATTTTCTCTACTGCTTCCTGGAGAAACGGTTGCGAAGCCAAGTTCGCCTGCTGTTCTTCCCCGGCAGAGATTGTTGCTGTCTGTGCTTGGAGGAAGTACCTCCCGATCTAACAAGTATGTAGTTTAATACGAGTGTGACGAATTTGTTTGTGTCAATGGTGTGACAGTCTGTATATCGTCACATGCCGGGGATTGATATTATTATTGACTTGTAAATTCATAAGAATGAAGACAAAACTATTTCAGCATTTTTTCCAACAAACTTTAATACAGCTTCTACTTTCTTGAACAAACAGTTCCTCAATCTTTACTTCAATATAAAATAAAACTTCACTTATATAAATAACTTCTTAATAACAGACTTCTAGTATTATTTCTTTATAAAGAAAAAAATGAACTATGGACCATCGCTACATAAAATTACTACTATGCGAGGACTATTGCTCTTCAAATACCGTTACTGTGCGAGGACCCCGACTAACTCCTTTTCCCTTAATTTATACTTTTTCAAATCGTATCTTCCAGAAGCATAGAACTTTCTCAGCTAACTATTTTAGTAACTTTGACCTTCTGGAAGATGACGTGTGTAATTTTTTCCCTTAGCCCCTTTCTATGATTGGCTATTCTAAAATTAACTTGTTTACGCTGGACAGCGCACTGACTTGACCTGGCGTCTAGAACTATCGAAAAGGTCACACTAAACTCGTTACAACTAGTGACATCGGCTTGTACACGGATCGACCTCTTAGAACTTCATAATACTGTAGAGGAGAGCTTAGAACTTCATTATCCTGTAGGGAAGAACTTAGAACTTTATAATACTGATTTTGAAAATTGATATTGTAGTGGAAATAAAAATAAGCAGATGACGTTGGGCAGGTCATCTCCAAAGAATGTTATAGAGCAGAGGAGCACAAACCAAAAAGCAGGCGCCCCAAAGGCAGACCACGAGTACTGTGGCTTGATGATGGAGAGACAGATCTACAACAGCTTAGAGTCTGGGCATTGAGACGTGAAGCACAGGATAGAATGGAGAGATGTGCTAAAGCAGGCCAGGGCTACCGATGGGTTGTAGTGCCACTGGGATGGATGAACTTGTAACATGCGTAGTGTTTTGTAAGGTGTTTGCGTGTCACGTGGTGTCTAGTGGGTGGTTTTGACTAAATTACACTTGCACTTTTTGACCAAATTACACTTGCACTTTTTGACCAAATTACACTTGATACGCACAGGTACGATACTAAGATAGTGGCAATCAACAATCGTATCCAGGGATACTATTAAGTAGCACCAAGGTGTAGCTCTGAAGTGTAGCACTGAGGTCTTGTGCAAGATGTAGCACTGAAGTGTAGCGCTGAGGTCTTGTACAAGGTGCATCTCTGAATCGTAGCTCTGATGTTTAGTACAAGGTGTAGCTCTGAAGTGTAGCACTGAGGCCTAGTACAAGCTGTGGCACTGAAGTGTAGCACAGAGGTCCTGTGCAAGGTGTAGCACTGAGGTGTAGCACTGAGTTCTAATACAAGGTGTAGCACTGAAGTGTAGCACTGTGGTCTGGTACAAGGTGTAGCACAAAGCAGAGAAAATGGGAGTTAGAAATAGCAAAGAGAAGCTTCTCACTCCTCGAGATGTTGAAGCCAAAAGGCAGAATCACTTCTATTTGTGCACATGACACTGGTCAATAAAATGAGCTCAGGGAAGTAAGTAGACATCTTGTCGTTCGGTCAGTGCGAATACAGATGTGAAGCTAACTACCGAAACAATGCATATTACATTACATATTAAAGTAACTGTAACGAAATAAGGGACTGCACTGACCAGTGTACGAACCATGGACCATCCGATCTCCGATCCGCGCACTAACAACGCCGTGCCCAGCAACTAGAGCATAGACTTCTAAAAAGATATTTGTGAACTACTATCAAGCATGCACTTAATGCCACTTAAAGGTCAACGGTCACATGCATGCACT
>JADKLZ010005465.1:9831912-9849999 GCA_021533235.1 Biomphalaria straminea | reverse complement strand
CGGTCACATGCATGCACTTAATGCCACTTAAAGGTCAACGGTCACATCCATGCCCAGCATCTACCCCACCTTTCATTCAAACGTTGGCGGAATAGTCGAGCTATTTCGTTCTATGTTAATTCACCAGTTTTTCTCATCAACAAATGGTTTCTTTAGCTCTTCCTTTATATATGCAATGTGTAAGGGTCTGTGACTTTACAGTTAGCCTAAAGATTCCTTCTACATGTTTAATTCCAATGCTGGATGTCCCATTCTTCTAGCTGCCTGCTTCAGATATAACCAATACTCTCGCTATATTGGTCTCTGTCTTCAATGTTTTCAGATGACCTGCAGCTTTTTTTTTAGAACAAACAGCACAATGTGTACAAATAAAGCTGAAGACAAAAAAACTCTTCTGGGATCTTTTAACAGTGTCTAGCTGAAATGTCTAGCTAAATAAAGTGTCTAGCTGAAGCAGTGAAATGATATTGATCTCAAAGCCTGTCATGACTCTACCTTGGCTTTAGTGCGTATGTTATTTTCCCTGAGTTTAACCCCAGTGTGTACAGACGATTGACTCTACTACGTTTTCATGGAGTCTTGAAGTTTCCCTGACAATTTGTTTTAATTATAATTTGTTTTAAATAATTAAAACGCATGATTTAAGAAATAACTGTTTCTGTTCTATTTAGACAGTAGATCTAGTCGAGGACAGATACCGGTGTCACTGTCGGCACTGTCACCAGATTCCAGGTAGATTTCTTTACGATATTCTTGTTAGCTGAATAAATGTGTATACAAGTGTATCTGTATGATGTTTCACATATTTTTTAGCATATAATATTATTTGCTAATTTTCCTAATATTTACTCGCTAAGCCCAATATGTTAACCCAATATGACAAAGCAAATAAAAAATAAAAAGCAAACATCCAACAGTTAGATGTAGGCCCTATATTGTCTTCCATCACACTTTCCTACTATCTCAAACCGGAAGCTGGTAAGATTAGGATATTTGTATGACATTGAATCTTAGATTGTTATTATAACATGTATTTCAATCAATATATTTCCAAATAGACCATAAGTTATACACAATCTCTTTATTACCCCGCTACTCTCTTGCACTTAGTATGTCCTGAGTGCAACGACAAGGAAGTGGTACATTTTAGACATATGGAGGGCCCCCCGTGTGCTTGGCTTCCGGCCTCGCATTAGAGGAAGAACTCATATCGTTGGCTCAAGGGACCATGTCCCGTGACGAAAAGGATGTGATTTAATGATCATCTAGTTGCGGGAGACTCCAGACAGAGGGGTTGGTGAAGATTTAACGGGATAAAATCCTTTCCCGGGTCACATTGTTCATAAAAGGGATGCGGTCATCTCGAAACATACGTGGACATCGAAACGGTGCAATGCCCTTCCATTCCATGATCATGCCTTCTCAGTTTTATTTTACTTCTCTCTCTCTCTCTTTCCTTTGTCTCTCTCTCTCTCTCTCTCTCTCTTTCTCTCGCCCTTGCTCCTCCCTCTTTTTCTCCTCCCTCTTTCTACCTTTTCCGGAAAAGTCTCCTCAACGGAGGCGCGGTGGCTGAGTTGTAAAGCGCTTGGCTTTCGAACTGGGGATCCCTGGTTTGAATTCTGGTGAAGACTGGGATTTTAAATTTTGGGATCTTTGGGAACGTCTGAGTCCACCCAGCTCTAATTGGTACCTGACATTAGTTGCGGGAAAGTAAAGGAGGTTGGTCGTTGTGCTGGCCACATGACACCCTCGTTAACCGTAGGCCACAGAATCAGATGACCTTTACATCATCTGCCCTATAGACCACAAGGTCTGAAATGGGAACTTCACTTTTTTACTCGTCAACTAGAGTCTTAGAAACTACTGAAAATATCGTTAAATCAATTAAGATGTATTAATAACATTATAACAAAGTTAGAAGCCATCTATCAACATGTGTGGTTTGCACTCTGGACTAACGTCTCAATGGTCTCTTCAGTCTCAGATTTGAACATTCTCATGTGCCATCTTGCAGCATTCTGCGGGATATTTGAGTTAGAATTTAATAATCTTCTAAATGAACATCTGAGACATGTAAAACAAAGATAATCGTTACAAATTAGTTGAACAGTTGTTTGTACAATGTTTTACATGTTTCGAATGTTCCTTTATAGTTGGAGATTATCTACTTCCTAGTCCGAACCTCCCGCCAGAAGACGAAAGATGGCAGCGGGCAAGTTATGAACCCGCGACCATCGACAAGTCGGAACGACAGTCCAGTGCGCATACCGCACGACCAGCCAGCCATCCTGGTGGTATTGGAATTTCTTAGAGTTCAACATCTATGTGTAGCCTATACTTTAAATGAAGAAAAAGAAATGATTGTTTATCCCATTTTGCAGTAGTAGTAAATCATCATAATTAATAACTAAATATTTATTCCTTTATATTCTCTTTAATTTACAGCGAAATTTTGTCCAAAAGAGAGGAATGTCTGAGAATGAACAAATCCAACATTTTGGACAACACCTGACGGAGACTGCTGACATGCTCATGTTTTTTAAATATTACCAATGATTGGATGTCATGCTTAACTAAATATAGACCTACCATATCAATACATTTGTAAAATATATATTTATGCTAAATTCAAATGTGTAGACCCTTTTTTCTCTATCAGTTTAGGTATTTTGTTGAACTGTTGATTTTTTTTTTTTTGACAAGAGACAATCAAACAGAGGGACAATATATTAAAATCAAAGACCACCAATTGGAAAATGTCCAAACTTTCAAATATCTAGGAAGTACAATTGATGTAAAAAAAAAAGACCTATTAACAGAAATAAAGGAAAGAATAGCAAGAGGCAATAGAGCATTCTATAGCACCCATCATTTACTTAAGAGCAAAACAATATCAAGGAAAACCAAGAATGTAATATACAAAACCATACCAAGACCAGCAGCAATGCAAGTGAGACCTGAACATCGACTAAGACATCTGAAAATTTACTTAATAAAAATTCTTAGGAAAATCTATGGCGCACTAACCATGAGATATATCAACTGTATGAAGACACACCAATAGTGACCAAAATAAAAAGCACAGACTACGTTGGGCAGGTCACCTTGAGGAGCGAACATTGTCTACATGTAAAAAACAAAAGGCAGGCGAACCAAAGGCAGACCTCGAATGCGATGGATTAATGATGTTGAAGCAGATCTGCAACAGCTTGGGGTTAGAGCATGGAGACGAAAGGCCCAGGAAAGATCTGAATGGAAGGATGTGTTGAAACAGGCCAGAGCCCTGCATGAGCTGTTGCGCCACTTGGATTTAAAAAAAAAATCTTTTATAAAGCGTAATTGTATCAATTAGTTTGGATCAGTCATGTCATTCTATACGTAATTGACTTAAACATAATAAATCTGTGCGATTAGAAATAGTGCTAGCAATTGTTTGTATGTTTTAGCTTTCTCGATGCGCTATGTCTGGACCAGTTATGCAAAGAAGGGGGAGGGGGGAAGAGGTTATTTTGGTGAATGTTTACATGATTGTTTTTTTTTTTTTTAATGCAAAAAAAAGTTCACTCGGGACTCAAGGAGACTAATTCAATTTATACCACCTCATATACCTTTCCCTTGTTCAAGATACGAAACAAAAAATAATAATAATTATCAATATTTTAATAACTAATCGGATATTTTTATCTATTGATTCTTTTGTTATCAGGTAAAGAAATAGTTGTGAGAAATTTCATCTAATCCGAGATGTAGAGGAAATAACGTATATAAACTTTTTACCAGACAGACAGACAAAGTGAGTTTATATAAGCTTTGTAAAAATATTAGTTTTATTTTTTAAACCAAGCTTAAAGAAAGTATCATGTATCAAATGGGCCTGAATGTCTTTGAAGGCATTCTTCGATGGACGAATGGGCCCTGCGTGGACTTAGTTTGGGCAGCTCCTTAAACTTAACACAATAAGGCTAAAGTGAGTGTGTAGCGAATAATCTCCTAATCGTAAATACAAATGTGAATTTAATAACTATTAATGGAAACGTAAATACAAATGTGAATTTAAAAACTATGAATGAAAACGTACATAAAAATGTGAATTTAAAAACTATGAATGGAAATGTAAATACAAATGCGATGCTAAAAGCAATCAATGGCATTGATGCCTACACGCTGCAGATATAATGTTAGGTGATCAGGATGATAAGTAGCGACAATAGAAAGACAACCACTGGTCAGTGGCTCTTCCATGGTCGTAGTGGCTTGAGCCGTAAAGTTCAAATTCAGACTCGAGCAAGTTTAAAAAAAAGCTGCTTTTAAAAACTAATAATAATAGGCTTGTCTTCGATTAGTAAGGAATACAGTGTTTCCCGTGGCTGTGCAGTCCCAGCTGTGATCTACATATTTTGCCACATCCAGGGCAAGCAAAACCATTGTCCGCAGGTGGTCGGTTTAGATTTTCTTTTCGTCGTCTGCGTTTGTCCTCGGCGGCAGATTTTCTTTTGGTCTCAAATGTGTATCCCGCGGCCTTCGTGAGTGACCTCCAGCTGTCTCGTTCCGACGCCGCATGCAGCCAGGTGCTCTCTTCCATGTCAGCCAAGGAAAGTTGACGCCTAAGCTGGTCTTTGAAGCGTTTCCGTGGGGCGCCTCTGTTACGTCGACCACCTTTTAGCTCACCAAAAAAGACTGCCTTTGGCATACGTTCGTCTCCCATACGGGATACGTGCTCTGCCCAGCGTAGCTGTCGGACCATAAGAAGTCCCTCTATACTGTCCATACCGGCGTTCGCAAGGACATCGCTGTTTGTAGTGCGGTCCTGCCATCGAATGTCCATGATGGAGCGCAAAACTACAGAACAGACATCTCACATTATTACATCCCCTTAACCGGTCCACACACGTGATTAGTTCCGTGGTTGGGCCATAGCGCAAAAGCATGAAAATTGTGATAAAGAAACAAAAATATAAAAATACTTGCAATCTAATCCCAGAGCCGGTCCTAGGCCACTGCAACCTATGCGGTCGCAGTGGGCCCCGCGCTTTCATAGGCCCCGCGCTAATTCTAGGTGTAGTTATTAAATTGTAAAGTATATACGAAAAATTTCTGGAATCTCCTGAATTTATTAAAATCTCCTGAAAACTCTGAAACATCTCATGAAAAATAGAAAAAATTGTCATTTGTGGGTGTCATTCATTGCGAAAACGCCAATCCTATGCGCGACAAAAGAATATTAGGGCGAATTGTTACCTTAATACTTTATTTACTTTTATAGTGTCTGGCATATAAATATGCCATATGTTGCAAGGTTCGTAAATTCGTAAAATATTGTAAAGAAAGAATAAAATTCAAAGTAATTTTTTGTTCTAATACAAAATCTTAATTTTCACTTATTATCCTCTTTCCAACCCAGACTGGGCCCCGCGCAATCAGTTTCGCATAGGTCCCCGCAATTGCTAGGACCGGCCCTGCGTAGGCCTACACATTTTTTAATTAATATTTTTATACAGATAGTCCTCGGGTCTCGTCGTTTCATGGTTAATTAAGATGCTGTTTACGACGGCTCAGTCCGACTTACGCGGTTTTGCGACGTATGTCAAATTAGGCTACGTGCAGTGGCGGAGGAATACATTTATACAGTAGTGTAATCCGGTACTGTACACTGCCATTGGACCCTTCACTAAGGCTCCCAAACGTAAGCCAGACTCGTTTGACCCTAAAGAAAAGGAAGACCATCACGGCATCACCCTGGAGGTGAAAGTGGACATTAAAAGGCCATCTGATAAGGGGGAAACACCAACAAAAATTGGCAGGTCATTACAACTTAGTCGTTCGACTGTCGCTACGATTATTATGGATAAAGAAGTGTCCTTGAACACGTGAAAGGATCTGCTCCTAACTCATATAAAAGCGACAGTGATAACAAAGCAGCGTAGGCCTAGTGGGCTTATTATTGTTCTCTCTCTTATTTATTGTTCTCTCTTTGGCATTGTTATTTTTGTTTATTATGGTACACTGTTTATTACTATTACAGCACTTACAATACTGCACAGTACTGTATAATAGGTCTATGTCACTATTAAAATTACTTTTCTGCACAATATTTTACTGTTTTTATTGATAATTATGTATTAGAATAGGTGTATGGATAGGATAGGTTTTTGCAGTACAGTACATTACTGTTATTATGCTACAGTAAACTGTGTGAATGTATGACCCGACTTACGTCGAAAGTCGGTTTACGACGCCGCGTAGAAACGGAAAACCGTCGTAAGTCGACCTACCAGTATAAAAATGTATTAGGCCCCTTCATGATTCGTTCAAACATATTGATGCAATTAGGCTTAATATAAGTTTTGCATTTTTTAAAAGTATTTTTATTTATTTTACGTGTTTCATTTTTGTTATACCTGCGCTGGATGAGGCAAAATATGTAGGTCACAGCCATTGACATAAATGGTCACAGCTCAAAGACAAGCCTTATTTGAAGTTATTTTTTGGTCCACACTCTCCACAGTCACACATGTACATAGGTCTGTGCTCACAGTATTACTTTGACCCAGGAAGTAGTTATGAAACACAAACGGAAGTCCATGAGAAAAATAAACAAGGGGATGAACAACCCCCTAACACTGTTTTATTATTTATTTAATTTACAATAGGCTGAATAGGGTAAACATGCAAATGATCAAGATCTAAAAAAAAAAGGAAAAATTTTGCATGGAGCATTAAGTATATAAGAGATCTGGATTTTAAACGATAAAATAGCCCTTAGGTGAGCTAAAAAGTAAAATTACAAATAATAATAAGTCATAATATCCGACTCGTCACTCATAAGTCATAAGACGATAAGTAATAAAATTACTTAATTAGTACTAACTTCTAACTTTTACTAAGACTAGATCTATAGTATAATAGTATAACTAAGTTACTTTGTACTTTTACTTTTAGTTTTATTAAATTAACTTGACTTAATTACTTGCACATAGTTAATTAAGACCTAAGTCACTTAGCCTAAGTATTAAAAGTAGGCACTTCAACAAAAAAATTTGTTTTGATCATATTCTATTCGTCTATTGTTTTGTAATAGATACAATTAAATAGAGCTTGTTTTCCCATTACAAATATATCAAAATTATGTTTCTATGATAAGTAGAAGAAATAAAAGTATTATTAAAATTGTTTAATTTAATAAAATTAAAATTTAAAATCTCTAATTAAGTCTAAGTCTAATTAGACTAATTCTAATTATAATACGTAATAGACTTATAGAGTCTCTAAATCTAGATAGACTCTAATCAAATTAAATCATGACTAATGTCTCTATAATTTAGACAATTTAGTATAATACTACTATATAATATATCATAATGAGACATAGTAGCTTTTTAACAAAAAAATCAAAATAAATATAATTAATATATAACAACAGAAACTATCTAGTTATGTAGAGCTTGCTGAGAGGATTACAATGATACCAAATTTATCTTTCTATGTTATATAGGAGCAATATAGGAGTTTTATGTGTTGAAAAATGGACTAGATAGAAAATATCCAAAAAACTGTGATCGAAAAAATGAATTTTCCTCTTTATCTCATCATAACTTTATAACCGTAATAGATAGAAGCTTGAAATTTGGAACACATCTACCCCATTATATGGTTTTTAATTTGATTATTTCACCTCACATGCAGCTAACATTGATTCACAGCTAATTCAATTGTTTGAAAATTGACTTCGATCCTTTTTCTAGAATGCCGTTTGGTAGAAACTTCCCCAGCTTTATAATATTTTTAAATATAATATGTAAAATAACACCTTGATAGCATTCTCTCCGCTAGGTTAATCAAAGATAAGCTGTTAAACAATACATTTAATAAATCATTTATACTTCATATTATCAAGGAGAATTACTAATGTCTGGCGCCACGCGTCGCTGCATCATTGATTGACTTCATTAAACATCGTCAGGATGGGCCCAATTTTACTTAATAATCTGATTTCCTTTTATATTTAATTCATACTCATAATATCATAGATTTAGATAACAATAGTCAATAGCTTCACTAAACATGCCAATGTGTTATTTTCTTGACCATTTATAATACAACAAAGACTATTGTGTAGAACCATCATTGACTATAATACACTAGGCATACCTGTGCAGGTCTATCTGATCAGGAGGTTAAAATCATTCGGGGACAGTTTATTTACTTTTTGGGTAGGAAGGAGTTCTAGAGTTGGTTTTCCCAATGCTTTTAGATAGATCTATATTATATGTAGATCTAGAATAGACTAGACCTAGATCTCTATTTAAAAAAATATAATAGAATAGGCTTACAAACTACAATTTAATATACACTTCAGCACCTTCTAAGGTTGAAGATATAAAAAGGGTGTACTTGCATGTTCCTGCGGAAAATATCGCTTGCCGCTAATGAATTAATCTAAGCCATTTAATACCCTAAAACACTTCAAGCTCTAACTGTAAACTAATAGCCACTATCAGTATCAAGCCCTAGAGGTCAGGACCAGAGATGGTCCGATGTGGCATTTAGAAAACAAGCCTATGACCAGTTGATGGTGTGAAATATTTGAACACATGTATACACATCTTCCTACTATACAAGAGAGAATTCACATTTGCATTAGTTAAATATATATTCTACATTGGCCATCCCAGATACTTTGCCTTGAAGTTTACATTAGTTAAATATATATTCTACATTGGCCATCCCAGATACTTTGCCTTGAAGTTTGTGTTCGTACCTTTAAGTTGGTGGCCTCGTACTTACACACACAAAAACTCATATGTTGCACTGATTAGTTTGTGATAAACCTATCTGTTAATAATTGATGTTAAACCTTGATTTATCAATCAGTATTAGAGTTTAAAACAATAAGATAAATAAAAGTAATAAAAATAAAATAATATGAATATAATTAGTATGTTATTTGAAGATTTGAAAAATGTTCAGTGCCTCAAGGCATTTAAAAATCATGTATGTGTCTGGCTCCAGCCAAAATCAAATTTGTCTATCCTGCCATATCCAGCTCTAGACAGATTACAAAAAAATAATATGCCGTGCACCCCTAATATAATAATAATAATAATAATAATAATCTTTATTGTCCATAAGGAAATTTGTCTTACAATTTGTGCATTATACCAAACAAAACATTATAACTATAAAGAGAAACAGAATGTTCATTCACACCAGACTCACACACAATTTACATGTCAAAAGTTTACATCAGATTGTTACTGTTTAATGATTTGATTGCCAGAGGAACAAAAGAGTTTTTGTGTCTGTTTGTCTTTGCTATCGGTGTCTTATATCTCTTTTGTGATGGTAAAATCACAAAATCCTGTCCCAAAGGGTGATTTTTTATTTCTAGAATCTTTTTAGATTTTGTAAGGATATTTGTATCAAACAGTTGTCCAAGGGGGGTTTGCTTTTTGCCAATGACTTTACCAGCAGCATTTAGGATATATATATATATATATATAATAACTGCAGAAAAAAAACATTTTTCATTGCTTTTGCATTCCTTTTAAAATTGTCAGGTTATTGAATATTTTATTTTGAGTGTAATTCAGTAGTAATAATTAATTCCAGAGATTTCATGTCCTTCTATAAAATACAACATAAAAAATGATATATAATATGTCAATAAAAGCCATTTTGAAATTGATAAAAAAAAATAGCCCTAAAACTAGAATGTTGAGAGCTCATTCTGTTTTCCGACACATACAACTTCCCAAAGTAGAATTAAGTTCATAGAAATTCAGCAATAAATGATCAAAATGCTTCAAATATTTATAATACAAAATAATGTATTGTAGGGCCTACTAAAATTGTTGTACTTTCTAGCACTCACCTTAACAATTGACCTAGAAACAAATGTCTTGAACATCATCTGGATGTTATAATATTAAATAAAACTTTATAAACTTTTCTGTGAAAAAAAATATTTTTTTTCCTATGTTAAAAAAATCATATATAATGTTATTTCTACATCAGATTCTATGTTATAGTCTACTGCATATATTTATTGGAGCTAGTTCTTTTACACTCTTTTTGTTCTTGTAATGCTGTGATTTAAAAAAATGGAATGATAAGAAAAAATAAAACTTGAAAACAAACTGTTAGTAAAATGTGCAATTTTATCTTCCTCTGAATTGAGTGTACCGGTATATAATAGACATAAGCACATACTATCCTTCTGTGCATTGAGTCATTGGTATACACTTAATTGGTTTTGTTTGACTTTGATCAGGATCTGAACTGAAACTCACTATCATATTAAATAAATGTGTGAGCTACTAAAGAACTGTTACAGTAATTGGTTTCAAAATCTAAATGAGTCATTCAGTGCAATAACTTCTATGGTTGTGAGATGCTACAATGACTGAGAATGTGTATGTATGACCCCTTTAAAGCAGGATACATATGAACTTATCAAGTGTTCAAAGATGTTTGGCCTACTTATCAACCAACAATAATTCCATAGTGGAGCAGGCTCTCTCTTTAAAAGTTTGCTCTGAGTTACTACCCTTGATACACAGCTGATACTGACAAATATCTTGTTTGCCTAAATAGCCTGTAGCCATTCTATTGGTGTGTGTATCAGTAACATGTTTACTTCTGTTACTAACAATGGTGTCACCTGGCCTTTAGATTTGACTTAAGCTAATGAGTAAATGTAAGTTAAAAGCAATAATATTGTTAAAATGCTAGCTATACCATAAATGCTTATATTACAAGAACAATTTTTTTAAGCTAAAAATCTTCCAATATTATTCTCATGTGTAAAAAGTGTCTTTCATTCTTTCTTTATCTTGTGTCTGCTAATTATGTTTTGTTCTATATCTACTTTTTAGTCACTTGATGTGCCTGATTTTTTAACCTTGTTTCTATCTTGTGAATTTTAATTTGCTCTATTTTCTTTTTTTTTTTTCTACTTTCTGTTCTATTTTGTGATTTATTTGCATCTGTTTTCATTAGTATGACTTTATATTTTGTTTTATATGAATGTTTTTTTTTTGTTTGATTATTATATGTCTTTTTTAATTATTATATGTCTTTGTTCTCTTATGACTATGAGTTTTAGTGTTGGTTTGTTTTTTGTTCACATATTAATTAAAAATAAAATATTTGTTTGTTTGTTTTTTTCATCAAACTGTAATTCCACAATCCTTCTTATTTTTCTACATAACTTCCAAACATTGTCAAATATTAGCTTTTATTTATTTTCATTTTCTTTATAAGAAAAACATGACCCTTTATAACTCAGTTTAATTTAACTTTTACACCTGTTTGTTGTATATTTAACAATAGTATACTTATTGATTGCAGGTTTGATTAAAGGATTGAATCAACACTTTACAGAGCCATTGCCTAAGCACAAATTTCCTCTGGGATATTTCCTTGCATAAAACATGAGTTCTGCCCGACGCAATACGGGCCCTCGCACTGCTCCTGTAGGTGGCCAGAGGGGGCATCAGGCAAAGCTTGTGCTTCTTGGTGACCAAGGTGTGGGGAAATCTAGTATAGCCTTGAGATTTGTCAGAGGCCAGTTTCCTGAACACAGTGAAGCAACTGTTGGAGGTAAAAGACATTCTGTCACTTCATTAGAACTAGAAATATATTATGAGAAAGTAACATTTATCCATCTTATTATAACAGCTATACATCAATCAACATTCACTAAACATTATGAAACCTGATGAGGACTCTCAGCTTTTTACAAAGCTTGTATCTACTCACTCTGTCTGGTAAAAAAGTTTGTACACATTATTTCTCCCACACACAATCTCTGAATAAGCTGAAATTTGGAACAGTTATTTATTTACCTGACAACACAGGAATCAATTTTAAAAATTAACCGATTAGTTAATTAACTATTGGTAATTGATTATTTTGTTTGGTATCTTGAACAAGGGAAAGAAATTGTACTTGATAGAAGTGATAGTATAAGTTGAATTAGTCCCCTTGAGGAATCCGAAGCCCTGAGTGAACATTTTTTTATGCATTTAAAAAATGATCATGTAAACATTAACCCCTTCTTCCCTCCACCCTTTCACAACTGGTCCAGACAAGTGATAGGATCATAGCACATTGAGAAAGCTGAAAGCTAAACAAAAACAATTCTTTTGCACAGATTTATATGTCTAGGTCAATCACACTTATAGTTTTAATAAGATTAATATAAGCTTTGTTGTTGTTGTTTTTTTTGTTGGTTTTTTTTTTCATGTTTTTATTTATTACTAACCTTATTGCAATTCTTTTCTGGGAGATTTAGCAGACATTCTATGTTGTACATTGTCTCTGTATTTCTTTCTGTATTCATTCTTCTTTCTCTTGGAATATCTGTGTAAAAAAAACATTTTTAAGTTAAGCTTATGCTCCATTTAATCAAAATAAAAACACTATTTCATTATTGAAATTTTAACATTTTACTTGGATGAAATAAAGGCCAATGATCTCATAACACTGTTTGACAGGGTAGATCCTTGGAAAGTGCTGGGTTTCATTAGGGAAGTGAGACTGGTTATTAACATATAGGTACATATATTTACAACAGATTTTTATAAATACTTTAACTAGAATCTGTACATCTCTTAGCTGCCTTCCTGACACAGACAATACAAACCCAAGGGCAAAGTCTCAAGCTTGACATATGGGATACTGCTGGCCAAGAAAGGTATCACAGTTTAGCACCAATGTACTACAGAGGAGCCCAGGCTGCAGTCGTTGTCTATGATATCAATAATGCAGTAAGTAACTTCAGCTTTTAATATTAAACCTGTTCTAGATGCAGTGTATTGTCTCCACAATCATATGAAATGCTTGGACTCAGGGGTACCACTAAATATATACAACACACTGCTAGGATACACTAACGAAACATTGTCATGAATTATATTATTCTTGAGTTTAATGCCTTCAAACTCATATTGACAAAATAAATAATCCTAAGTATAAATCTTAAAGAGAGTAATTGAAATAAAACACAGTAAAGATACAGGCGTACAAATGTCATCTGATATTGAAGAAGCACATTAAATAGTAGACATGGAACAATGACTGATGACTAGCGAGTGACTGACCCCTTGCGATAGTTTCACATTTATATAGTATTGTTTATTGAACTTCTTGGATAGTAACCAACACTGATAGAATTTACTATTACCTTCCCATAGCACTTTTTTTTATATTTTATATCTAGTTTTGTAAATCAGTTGAGTGTAGCAAAAACTGCATACTTTAACCCCACATCTCAATGTGACCCCATAATATTGAATAATACTGGTCAGTCAATATTGTGTTCAGGCAAGCATGACACTATACACACTTGTGACTAGCCCACTCTGCTCTCTGGTTTACACACTGAAGTGTGACAAGATGTAAATACATGTTAATAAATTTTAACCAAATCGGGAAACACAGAGAGCCTCAAACATCCACTTCCTAAGTAAATTGAAGTCCTTGGCTTTAACCTTATGTCTTATTAAATTTGAACTGGGAGATAATTACAAGCTAGTTTTACAGTAACATAAACAGGCTGGCTGCCTTAGATATTCATACATTTAAAATACAAACAAATTGTCTGTTAGAGAAACAATAAAAGAAATCAATATGAAGATCAGCCTCCCCCCCCCCCCCCCCCAACTAAGGCACAAACTTGTCACCTCTGGCTTGTGAAGTGAATGTATAGAACAACTAGCCAGCTTCCAAAACAAATCTTTTAAATTCGTAGAATTACCTGGCCTTGCATTGATCATCGTGGGGTCATGCTGTCAAATGGATTGCCAAGAGCTAGCTATCTTGCAGTTGTGTGGTGATTCATATGTCAGGGTTCTTGCCCTGGTTAAGGCTTGTCATTATTTCTTCATTTTTTCTTTGACTATTTCTACAAAAAAATCATTATTTCTTTTCATGTTTATGCCACTTTAAGCTATATTCCAGCTATCAGAAAATGTTCTCTAGAATATAGATTAATTCTTAGCTCTAGACCTGATTAGATAATAAATATAATCTTAGCTTTAAAAGATATATATATATATAATATCAATATTAGACTGATAATTTTGATGACACAAAATTATTTTTAGTCATTAAAATGTAATCTAGTATAAATTTTTTCAGGTAACTGAAATTCCTGACAGGTCCTTTAGTTTTAAAAAACAATGAGACTGTTATTATTGTTGTGGTCATTAACTTTTTGTAATGAAAGATTTTTTATTTTTTTTTTACAGAACACATTTAATCGGGCTGTCACATGGGTGAAAGAATTGCGACAACAAGCCACAGGCAATATCATTATTGTTTTAGCTGGCAACAAAGCAGATCTTGCTGCAGAACACAGAGCTGTCGCCACAGAAGTAAAATAATCTCTTTTTTTTTTTCCTTAAATTTTTCATCTTCGGAATATTTTAAGGATTTTAAGGCTTATGTTATACTAATAAGAGATCAAAGTAAAATGCTATAAAAGAAAAAAAAATCTTCAGTCTCCAGTATACTAAATATTTATCCTTTTATTTGTTTTTTTAATTTGTTGTACTCGTATCAGATTAGAAAGTTGTCTGCAGGCGTCTAGAGACTTAGAGACTTCAACATGCCAGTGTTTACTGATATAAGTAACTATAAGTATGCCATAACACTGATTTGCTTTTAACTATAGCAAATCAGTGTTATTTTATATCATACATTACAGGAAGCCAGGGCGTTCGCAGAAGAAAATGGACTGATTTTTGCTGAAGCTTCTGCCAGAACAGGTCTGGCTATCAATGAGATGTTTTTAATGATTGGTAAGTTGGCCATTTACTTTTGTATTTTGTTGAGTATCATTAGGCGCTTCCGTGCTGTGTTTTATGCAGCTAAATTAAATGCAGGTAACACTCAAATAACAAAAATCCTATAACATAGGCAAATGGCCAACAAGATAAGTTAGGCGATGCTGATAGCGAATGTCAAACAAGAAGTTTAATATAAACCAAAGAAAAAACGTCAAATGTCGTCAAGCTATACCTCTATGTTAATAAGAAGCTCTTTTCTCTAAAGCTGTCAAAAGTAGTGTGTTTACATTTTGCTTTTCTTCTTAAAATCCTATTTTTGTTTTTACTAGTCGCGTCATTGTCTCTAAGTTAAAACTTCTCTTATTTATGAAACGAATAACTAATTACTTATTGTGCCATAACAATATTGATCAAATGGTCTTCTCCACTTGGGATGAGGACATAGACATTTCCATTTAATTCTAAATGAGGCACTGCAATACTGTCTGTGGTGAGGACAGTTTTCTTACTCTCAGTAGTCATTTTCTTTATGAAGAGTTGAAAACTTTATATTTTATTTGACTTTCTGTCAATTATTTTTACATCTTTAAAGTATTATTGTGAAAAGTCCCATGCTAACTTAAGCATATAATGTTGCAATGAATACCTGGCTAAATTTATCTGCACTAATGATTACCTTTAATAAGAGATTAGTGGAATTTAAGCCTATTTGTCTTCCAACTAACAAATATGTCTATCAGAACTTGCAGCCATTATGTATTTCCCAGAAACATGTCAGATAAATAGAAGTATATAAAACTACTAGAACTCTTGTATTTAAGTAGCTAACTCCTTTATGTACATGAGATATTAGAAGGCAAGGTTAAACAATAAATAAGGATATTCTGGTGAATGCTGATCCAGGTAGTATAAAGGAGATTTATGTTACAGCTGTTCTGGGTGGGGTACCAAAATGCCAAAGGCAATCTTTTTTAGTGAGTTAAAATAGGGCATTAAAAAGAAACAGGCATTTTGGTAAATATTTAAAGACTGGCTCAGGAGTCAGTTTACTCTCACTGGAATACATGAGAACATACTTGCAGCAACTGACTTCCAAAAGCTGGAAAACACTTAGAGATCACAGCACATGCATCTCAGACCCGAAGGAAATATTCCACCAAAAGACAGCCTGTACAAGTGACAGACAAAATCAATTCTCTTTAGACAATGGATTCATCTCCCAAATTTCTTAGTGTTGGGTCTGCGTTGCCACATTAAATGCTTCCACAATGTTCACATTCAAAGACACTCAACCTACTATTTAATTCTTAATTATAAATAGCTAGCTAATTAATTAGAAGCTACTTTATAGAATTGGCATTGAAGATTAATTTGGTTTTGACTTCTTATTAACTCTAGCACACAAGCTTTTGACAAAGTCTCCAGGAAATTTGAATCAAGGTGTTCGTTTGACAAATGAAGAGGAGACCAAGTCGTCAGGGTGCAAATGTTAGTTGTTACAGTATATGTGTGTGAGTGGTTGAGTTTAAGTATGTGACCAATGACTAATGTTTACTCTTACTTTAGAGTGTAGAAATAGAAAAGATTAGGACTTTTTTTTACAATAACTTATGAGCATTTAAAGAAAATGGCCAGTCCTCTATAAAGATGGATTTTTGAAGAATGGTGAATGGCTTGTTTGGGGAATAAGAAACCTTTGACTATGAAATTTGGTCAAACAAGTACTGAGTGTTAACAAACACATCCTCTTAATGGGAAAAAAAAATACTTATGCAATCCAAAAGCATGTATACTTTTCTTCAGTTTGAACTAAATTGTTTGAATTTAAGGTAAAACTTGTTGGTGCAAACAGTTCTCTAAATTATTATTTTATGATGCAAGAAATTGACTCCACCATCTAGATGTTTCTATCTCTGCAAATCAACCTTTACATCACAACATTCTTATTCTTTGTTCATTTTGTGGCACCTTTATGTCACATCCCATAGTAAATATGTTTTTCATCGACTTCATATTTACCCTTTTAAGTTCTCAAAACTAGACATTAAAAAATATTTAATAAGCCTGATAAAATGATTACTATAGGTTCCATATGTTAGGACAAATCTGTACATATGCTCCTTCTTCCCTATTCTATTTGAGCATGGAATGGGTTGCCTGAGCCAGCCAGGAAGACCAATGACAGAATTTGGTTAACATGCATGACTAGATTGACCTAGGGACACTTGTAGGACATAATCATATTCTTTTTTGAAGTAATGTCTATAATAAGATAAGGAAGTTTTTTAACTTATCTCTTAGCTAGAACTGAAACAATTGTTACTGATATTGTTACAAAATTCTCATGCACTCAGGGGGAAGAACTCACAAGTTTTCAAGACTGGTAGTACATGTATGTTTATATCTTAATGATTAGGAGTTCTTAGAAAATAATAACACAGTCCTAAATTCTTCACAGTTAGTAACAACATTAGATAGGGATTAGACTTTTAAACAGTATGCTAAGAATTGTTCAGTATATAATTATAACTGTTTAACATAACAGTCTATAATATTACTGGTGCAATTTTTTGTTTACATTTTATTTAACACAGGATTGCTGTTATGTTCTTTTCAAATCTACATATACATTTATATATCAATCTTATGTTCTATATATAGTATTGGTGATTGGGTTCATATTTTAAAATTTACTGTATGTCCGTTTTTCAATCTGTATAAAAATAATAAATGCCATTTCTGATTAATGTAATCACAATAGTTGGTATTAATATTAGGATATCATTCATATATATATATATACAGTTCAAACTGTTTTGAATATGACAACCCTAGAAGAATATACAAAAAAGGGTTAATTTTAAAAATTATAAGCTTAGTTTTTCATAGCTATTATGCTCTCTTTTGCTGGCATCATCTCTCAATTCCCATCATCAGGCCCCTAAAAGCTAATGCACTGCACTGCACCATTCAGACTTGTTTAAACATTTAAAACATCAAACATTTTCCTTCTGCTACCTCTTAGTGATAAGATAATTTTATAGATCCAATCAAATGGAAATTCAGTTTGACTACAATTGACAACCTAAGCGTAACTACTGTACAAAACAATATAGTTGAACAATTCGAACAACATTGACTCACGAAATGTAAATGTTCCATATGTTAGGACAAAATTGTACATATGCTCCTTCTTCCCTAGTGCTATTAGAGCATGGAATGTTCCATGTTCCATATGTTAGGACAAAATTGTACATATGCTCCTTCTTCCCTAGTGCTATTAGAGCATGGAATG
>JADKLZ010005465.1:9802445-9831902 GCA_021533235.1 Biomphalaria straminea | reverse complement strand
ATTGTACATATGCTCCTTCTTCCCTAGTGCTATTAGAGCATGGAATGAGCAGTGAGAATAAGAGCCAGAGTTAAAAGAAAGATTTCATGGCAACAATAGATCAACTTACTTTTTATAGGGAAGGCTTACGGGTAGGTTAGGTCTACTCTCTAGTTTGATCCTTTTTAAAGTGTGCTGATGATGTCTTTGACATAAACAGCATATCAGAAAGAAGGATGGTAGGTTTGTAAGCAACTGTTCTCTCCTGTATGGGAGAATGGCTGAATGGGTAACAGTCATAGCAGCAAAAAGGCAAATGTAGTATTTGTATTTTGCCTTGCGTGTTACAAGACTAGACAAATTTCACAAGCAGATTTTTAACTTTATTTGTATTCTTATGATGTTGTTTAAAGACAGTACAAAATTATAGTATTTTCAAAATAAATAAAAAAATCTTTATTTACAAGTTTAGTCCTTCTAAAAGACAGCATTTCTATATAGTTGGTACAGTTTAATGTAAAAAAGTATTTGTGCAGCAGTTAGGACTATCTGACAGTTGTATAGTTGTAGTGTATGTAGTTTCTGTGAGGAGAACTAGCATGCAGAAAATTAACTTCGAACTCAATAAAACTTCTAACAGAGGCATCAGTCATCTTGTATATGCTCGACATCTTTTTTCCATTAAACATTTTTTTTCAACAACCGTGAATTTTTATGTTTTTGTATATAGGACAAAGTATTTGTCAATGTGAAAAATAAAAATCAAAATTTTTCCAAAATATCAATGTTTTTTCTTTTTACATAATTCCTTATTTTTATAGCCTTTAAAAATTTAATTCTTGTATTCTTTTAATTAATATTTTTAATTATTTTTTTTGTGTGTCTACTAAGAATGACTTCCCTTGTGTTAATACTCATGTATGAATATATCTGTGTATAAATATTTATAAGGTGTAATTATCAATGCAGGTCAATCACAATGGTCAGAAAACTTATTTTTATACTTCATTTGACCATGAAATGAGCATAAATTATGATTTAAACTTCTTATTATTTATTATATTCCTACTGTTTTTCTTTTCAAATTTATTTTCATTATTACAATTATTGTTTTTAAATTAATTTGGGTAAAACTTTAGACCACTCTTAGAGTAACCTCAAAATGATGTGTAATTGAGTGTGTCATGCCAGGTTAACACTGCTTCAGGACTTGGATTTAAGCCATGATCTTGTTTAATTAGGATTCTCATCATTTCTACTTTGTGGTTGTTAGAATATTTAATTTACATCACTAAGTATTTTTAGGTTTATGTTTCTAGAGTAGGGAAACTTGTTTTGTTTTTTTTAATTTGAAAAGGGTTTCGTTCCTTAAAGAGGCGATTAATTATCCCCCATTGCTTTCATTTTTTGTGTGTCGAAAACTTTCTTCCATTCTTGCCAAATTGTAATAATTTGAATTTTTTGGCCAGTTCTACGGCAGTAATTTTTGGTCAAATGTTATGCTTTCCTCATTAGGAAGCTTTTTTTTCTTTTTGTTTTATAAACAAACAAATGAATAATTGAGTAACAATCATGGTTGTGTTGTTGAAGAAAAAGCTTTTTAGTTTTTGAATTGAATCCCTGGGTTACAAGATAAGAATTCATGAAAATGGTTTCTGAGTATGTTAACATTGTATGGGAAATAATAAAAAAAATAATTGTGTCCTTGTGCTTGCCACACAATCCTGTAAAGAAACCTATGTGTGCTCTGTGCCTCATTAGAAAGCTAAAAAAATGATATTAACATCAAACATTGTAATGAGTACTATGCTAAGATATATGTAATCAAAAATCTACAAGAAAGCTGTTACTAATAAAGTTATTAAAGAATTCAACCTTATTCTGACAGCTGATTTTTTTAAATTGGTTTAGGCATGTTTTAATTTAATGGAAAAAAATTTTTAGCTTGTATAAATTTTCAATGATCAATCATAGCAAACAACTATTTGTGATGACTATTACTTTTTCTTTATTTGGTCATGCATTCGTAAATACGTTTTTAAAAGATTTAAGCCTGCGTCTAGAAAGGAAGCAAACTTGTACCTTCATTCTGGTGAAACTTGGAGGCAAGATTGTTTAGAAGAGAGAAATGATACTATTTTGATATGTTGCCAAAACAGCACATCATAAACATTGATATATGGTTGATCTTCACTGTTATCTGATGCAAGGTTAAAAATCTTACTACCCGAAAAAAAAAAGGTTTTGAAAGAAAGCATAAGGCCAGTATTTTGTTCAATGAAGCAGAGATGTTTTCTTCCACTTATGCATTGTTCTTTCACCTCGTGACTTTTGACTGTAAATAAATAAGGTGTTTTGGTTTTTTTAGATACATGAATCTATTGATCACTTTTGATTTCATTTCTGTTTTAAATTTAGTTCGGCATTGTTTCAAACCTAATAAATATCTTCAACAAATGTCATTAATTGTTAAATCTAAATCTTGTAATTCACAGAACTCTCTTCTCTTCATGCTTTACTAGATTGGTCTGTCACTAGAAGATCAAAGTTTGTTTTTTCTCTTTTAAAATCAACTTACTTTATGTATTTTCCCACATTTTTCAGTTCACATCGTGTGCACACATTTTTCTCAAAAGAACTTATATTTACATGATCATGCAGCCTGTTAAATCTAACATGATGACATTTTTTTTTTATGATAAGGTTCAAAGGTTTATATAAAATCTGTAGGTCAGCATTTTCTCTGCTGCTTCCTTAAAAGTTTTTTTCTGTCTTCCAAATAAAACTTATTCAGTCTTGTTTACATATTTAATAATATATCATGTATACTCAATATTCAAGAAGTCTGCAATAATTTTCCAGCATTTCTTTTTCAATAATTCAAAACTTTATGCTAGTTCAAACAAAGATACATTTTTATTCTGAGAACTTTTTACCGTACTTGGCAAATATTTTTTATTATTAGGTTTTAGCATTCAGACCTTTCTTTAATCTAGGCGTTAAGTTATGTTTTTGTAAGTCATAATATTTTTAATAGCTTTTAAGTGTATAATTATAAAGTACATTAAAAAGAAGTGGAAATTTCAAATGAAAACATGAACATGTAATTATGTCTTTCTTTCTGTGATGTATTACAGTAATCAGTACATATTCTATATGTAATATTTTAGTCATCTTGTGTATATATTTTTAACTGTAAATACATATTTTTTTTATGCCAGTAATATCAGTAAAGTCATTCACTAAAACTTGTATTGATTTTATTTTTTTTAAATTGTAATGATTTGACAAAACACCAGAAAACTTTTCAGATCACAATTGGACCCAAGTGGTAGAGACAAGATCTTTTATTTCTTTTGAAACAAAGCTATCATTATATATCACTTTGTCTGTCTGGGGGAGATTTTGTACACATTTGTTATCCCACTTACTGGATTAAATTGAAACTTTGCTTAAATACATTGCTGATGATAACACATGAATCAAAGAAAAAAAAATTACAGTTAATCAATTAGTCCTAAATTAATAAATTTCATTTTAAATATAGAAAGTATGACCAATTTAGCTTAGGGAAGATATGCCTTGTGTAGAGAATTAGGCCATTTGCAAAATTTTTAAAACTTAAGTACTAACAAGTCTCTAAAACCTTTTTTACTTTTATAAGCACTTGGATAGTTTGCTTTCCATAGTGGAGGCTCAAATTCACATTTGGGCATATTTTTATCATAGTTTTTGAAATAATTGATGCAATTCCACTAAAAAGATGTTTTGTTTTTCTAAAAGTATTTTTTATATCTATATATATATAATCCTCAAAGTAAAAGGTCAAACAACAACATGCAAGCAACAAGTAAATAGGGAAGATCCCATGGCGCAGCACGCGGTGTGAATGGAAATTGGTGCATCCCAATCCGCACTATTTTGTGAATGAAAGTGGTGTTTATATAATTATCTCTTCTTCTCAGATTATTGGCATAATATTAAAAGTATTTCCAGATTATTGTGTCGTAAGACTATTGAAACTAGAACAACAATACACAGATAGAGTATACTCTCAGGTTTCACTTTAGAAAGTACTTTAATTACGCACATTCGTTCATTAGACATGATTACGAAATGTAACTCATCTCTCTATTCCTAGATCTAGATCTAAAACTCGAATTCAACTCTAAGAAGGTTATAGAATTTCTCTTCACAGGGATAGTTTTATGCTTTAGCACATGAACATACTAATTATAGTCCATTTAATCAAATTAACATTCAAATTTTGTTTTTCTAAAGCATTGTTACATGGGTGCAGCTATATTCTTAATATCGCGTAAATTAAGGTCAATTAGCCTTTTTTTTTTTTTTAGCTCCATTCATAGTATTTTTCATTCATGAATTCACGAATTCCGCTTTACTTATAACAAGCAAATGGGAAGATCCCATGGCGCAGCATGGTGTGAATGGGAAATAATATATCCAAATCCGCACTATTTTCATTCACAAAATAGCATAGCATATTTTTTTTTTTACTTTAAAACGATTTTAATAATGTCCGGAAATTTCCAGGACTTTTTCGACCGGCGGCATAGCATGTAATAACATTTCCAGGGGGCTCCTGGTAAATCAAGAGGCCGCGGGAAATCTGTTATGTTTTATAAAATGGTTCAATTTAATAATTTATACACCTAAAAATTAGCACGGGTCCAAAGAAAGTTCGGGACCCACTGTGGTCGCATATGTTGTAGTATTTTTTATTCATGAATTCACTTATAACAAGTAAATGGGAAGATCCCATGGCGCAGCATGGTGTGAATGGAAATGGTGTATCCAAATCCGCACTATTTTCATTCACAAAATAGCATAGACATAAATAAATATAGACTGGAAAAAGGAATTAACTTCATGTAACTTGATTTAATAATTTATAGCACGCTCCAATGCAAGTGCGGGACCCACTGCGGTCGCGTATGTTGCAGTGCCTAAGGCCTGCCCTGGAAATAGTGGCGTATGCTATGCCGCCGGTCGACTAGTATATTTTATTTTTCTTTGTTAACTTGCCTTTTCTTTATTTACATTTTTTGTATATATATAACAATATTTATTTTGTAGCAAGGTTAGTCAAAATATAAAACAATAAGTCCTCTTAATAACTTGGCAGTTCTGGGGCTGATGATTTAATGATGTGTTACTATGGCGATTGGTTAGTGCTGGTCTAATGTTGCAATATTCACACTTCCACAACAAATACTATGCAATCATTGAAGTGGACTCTGACTGATCTGAGATTTTAGTAAAATTCATTGGGGACTCATTGAAACAATTCAGGAGACTACCTTTAATGGAAAATTTCAAACAAGGCAATTTTATATTTTTCAATAGAAGTAATGAAATGTCTTTCAATTATGTGTCTTGATTAAAAAACAGTGAAAAGTTTAAGACTAAGACTGCTTTATTGATCCTTATGGAAATTTGTTGTGATTACAAGGACTCCTTTCTCATATAAAGACACAACACAAAAGACAAATACAACAGACACAGCATATAGAGTTCATTCAGCGAGGCATCTTGGTACTTTTCATATTCCTGATCAATGAGTGGCAATGATAGTATGACCGAGTGAGGTACGAACAAGTTTTTGTACCGCTACGTTCTTGTTTTGATATAAACAGCAGTCGCCCACTTCGCGACGACCTGACAAAGTTCTGATGGGGTGGGTGGCCTTTGGCTTCAAAGATTTTTTTTATTTTTCTTAGGCACTTTTGTTTGAAGAGTTCCTTTAAATGTGGTAATGTTGTGAGGATGTCATTTATTTATAACATACAACTGTGACATAACAAACAGAAAAATATCAATTCAAAATAAAACCAACTTACACAGTTAGAATTTGTTTTTTTTAACAAATATCTCACTCAAAATACATTCAAAATATATAAAGATTAATCTTTCATATTTTATAAGAAATCAACAGCTATTTAGATTTTAAAAAAATGAGACATGTTTAAACTCATAAAAAAAGCAAAAGGGTTGAAAGAAAATAAAATTAAAATGTCAATAATGAAATAACAATAAAATATTTTTAAAAAATAGTAAAAAATAACATTAAATTGTAATTAATTTTTTTTATAATTTGACTAATCACAAATTGCATAAACCTAATTCATTACTGAGTAGGTTTGGAATGTGGCTTGAGTTTAGGTTTCACATTATTATCAAATATCACAATTTTTTAGTTACCACTAGTCTGACTGCAAGAGTGGTAGAAATAATTTTTTTTTTACATGCACAGCTTATACTTTTCTGCCTCCTTCAAAATAAATTGAGTACTTAGGTACTATATTTTGTTAGTGTGTTATATTATTGTTTTAAATAAAATCTCTAATCTTACTATTTTTATTTAAAAAAAAAACAATATTACATAATAATGACTTTTATATACTGACTTTAAAAAATACCATGTGCCAAAAATACAAGCCAACATGAAAAATAATGCATGACCAATTAATTTTAATAAAATGTTTTGTTTGTAAAATGTTTTACGTTTCGGAAATTCCTTCAGAGTTGAAGATAGTTATTTCCTAGTCCAAACCTCCCGCAGGACGACGGGGGATGTGAGCGGGCAGGGTTTGAACCCGGGACTATCGATAAATCGAAACGACAGTCCAGCGTGCAAACCGCTCGACCAGGCAGCCATCCTAATAATACTGACAGGATTATAATTTAAAATAGCTATCTAATTTTTTGATGTGATGGGTCAATTAAAACATAATGGTTGCTGAAAAATGGCTGACTTCCATAAGTATCTTATTAATTTGAGACAAACTTTACACAAGTGAGAAGAAACTGAAAAAAAAAAAACATTTGAAGAAGCCTTTAATGAAATGTTCATTATAAAGAGACAAGATTCTGTCTGGCTTCAGATAATTTATTGACATACTTGACAGATACAGAAACATTTTTTGTTTCAATTCACACCATGGAGAAGATTTTTTTTTTTTAAATAACAAGAAGTAGAACCCAGTTTATGTTGCTGCTGCCACTTAGTACTACACCATATGGACAGAGAGAATACAAGTAGTATAGAATTGTGAACAATACAGAGATTATGACTAGAGATGATGACATCAAGTTAACAATATAGATCAGTGATTCACTATCAGAATCAACAGAGTACAAGAAACATTAACAGAAATGATTCTGACAATGAACTACCAAGTTACCAGGATAGAAAATCAACAGTTCAATATCAGAATCAGTACAATAGAAGAAAACAAAATCCTATTACAGAAACTCTTCTGACAGTGAAAATAACAAAACCCCAATAGTACAGAAAGTAAACAAGAATCACATCTTTCAAAAGTGACAGAATAGAAGATGAACTACAATTTGACAGCTCTAGGAACAGCATGTAAGAAACAAAGGCATGATGCAATGAATGTAAAATCTATTTTAGAGTCCAAAACTTATACTCTCAGATACAATATCTAAATGGGTTCTAAAACTAACAGTTGGAAGAAAATTAATTTAAAAATGGATTAATGTTGAAATTAAAAGATACCTCCTAGTCTATGCAAATTTAGATAACCCTATTTGAAGTAAAGTAGGGAGGACCAATCATTGGCACCAATAAAAAGAAACTGTTACCAGCAATTAATCAAAGTAACAATAGGGAGAAGTGTTACTTTTATTGATAGGAAAGGATTGATTTACAGAGAACTTATTCTAGAGAATGCTCACCACTGTTAGGAGACATGCCTGTTAATAAAACAAGTCACTAGATTTACTAGAATTTTACTGGCCAGAATGTCAATCTAGATGCATTTGTTATGGACAGCTGATGAGAGCAATAAGAACTAAAAATAAAAGTGAGAAATGCTTTAAAGTGTTATTAACCCAGGAGGCATAGTGAGGGGTGGGCAAGAGTCACAATGCCCTGTGCGCCACCACCAGTAGAGCAGTTTGATTATTCACCAGTGCTATTACAATGAATGGTTCAAGGGAGAATAAGCCTTCAAAAATTAAGTGTACTGGAAACAAAGTTTTATATTTTGATCTTAAATAGTTTAGAATATAATTTAAACAGCCAGCCTTTGAAATAGAAAGAATTAGTAAGATGAATTTGAAAACAGCAACAACATTTACTAACATTTAACATCTATGTTTAGACTACTTGTTTAATTTTAAAGGAGTAAAAAAAATTTAATGGTAACAAATATTATATGGCACACACACAAAGACATATCTTCAAAAATATTTAGACAATTAAAAAACTATAGCAAAATATACATGGAAAAATAAAATTTGTTTAGAAACATAAAATTTAGTAACAATTATCACAGCCAGGTGGCTGAGCAGTAAAGCACTTGGCTTCTGAACCAGGTTTAAATCCTGTTGAACAATGGGATTTTAATGACCTTTGGGCACCTCTAAGTCCATCCATCTCAGTTAATTAGTTAGGGAAAAGTCAAGGCTGCTGGTTGTTAAGCTGATCATTTGACACCCTTGTTAACTGTTGGCCACAGAACCAGATGAACTTTACATCATCTGCAACATAGATGGCAAGGTCTGAAAGGGATGTTTACTTTCTTTTTTATCCCTATGTTAAGGACTGGAACTGGTATAATTAACACATTTTAAAATATGATTTAATAGTAGCCTGAAAATATGGTTTTGACTTTTGGAATAACATCAAAGTAGACACAGCAAATCCCATCACCAAGATAGCATGCTTGACCCCCAGTCACTGGTACAAATTCTGGAATTCCTATCACACTTGAGCTTTCAATTTGGCAAATGTCTAAAATATCTGTGTTGACCTCTTTTGATTCAACTCCAGGACTTGTTTTTAATGTGAAGTGAGCATTTCTCAATGAACCACTGACAGTAAGGTTAGGAAACTTTCTAGTCAGGAATGACAAGAAAGGACTTGTGTTTAAATTATCCTCTCTCATTAACAATGGAACATCTGTCATATTTTTTTTAAGTTTACCATTTTTCTTGCTCTTTATCTTTCTGAACTTTTCATTTTTTCTGGAACTTAAATTTACTTGCGATGTCCTTTCATTCCATTCTTCTTCAGCTGCGTTTTTGAACAGGGGCGCTGCAGCTGAACTCAATGTCACCCTAGCTGCCATTGTCCTCTTTGTTATAATTAATCCTGTCAGATCCAGTTCAAAGACTTGCCCACAGGCACTCTGGGTGTTGATGCTCTTGTGATATTGTAGACAGCCTGGTGCTCTGCCTGAGCCACAGTACATGGATGTACAATGCAGAAGTGGGCTCTTCTTGACAGGTTTGGTATGGTAGGTTGACAATAATTGCTCAGCTATTTCTAGGAAAAGAAAATTAGTTCAACAATATCAGATTAAAGAAATAAGTGGTGAAATAACACTACAAGTCAAAATTCCTTTTAATTGACAATAACTTAGGACAAGGGTAGCTATAACAGCAATGTCTGTAGTTGCATTTAAATATAACATTTATTACAGTTTAATTCATTTACTAAAATCTAAACTGTGGCATTTAAAAGAACATTTAACACCAAGTTCTGCAACTAAATATGTGGCTTGTAATGCTTCAACTAAGATCAATATATTCAAAGCCCTGAATGACTGGTTGACTGATTGATTCATTTATCCCTAATTCTCCCACAATTTTGGTGACTAAAAAAACAAAAATTACAAAAAATGTAACTTCCTGTGTAACTAACGCAACTATGCACATTTCCCTATCAAAATGGGAGTAGTTGCTGTAACCTAAAACTTTTTTTTTTAGTTTTGTTTCCAAAGGTCTTTATAAAGTCAATATATAAATGCTTCCACACATCCTTCCATTCAAATCTTTTTTGAGCTTTTTGTCTCCCAGTCTGAACTCTTAGCTCTTGTAGATCTGCCTATACATCGTCAAGCCATTGTATTTGTCGTCTGCCTTTGAGGTGCCAGCCTTTTAGTTTTTGCCTGCATACTATTTTTTCTCCTTTGTTTTCTGACATTCTTTTAAGGTGACCTGCCCAGCGAAGCCTGTTCTCTTTTATTTCCATCACAGGTAGGTCTTCATACAATTGGTTAGTTGCTTGGTCCAACCACGTTCATCTTGTAGAGAACCATACATTTTTCAAAGTATTTTTCACTCCCAAGTATTTAGCAGATTTTCTGTTGCCTGTTATCAGCATCCAAGTCTTATTTGCATACATAGCTAGAGGTATTATTATGGTTTTGTATATCATTTTCTCTGTTTTCCTTGACATAGTTTTGCTTTTAAATGAATGGTGGGTGCTATAGAATACTGTGTGTCCTCCTACTATTTGTTCCAAGTCCACTGGTTTCTAAAAAAAATAATTTTAAGTTGATTTCCTTTCTTATTTGTATCTTTTTGGTTATGTCTCCCGCAACAGGAGTGTCAGAAATTTAATAAAATGGCTTGCAGGCCAAATAAGTTTAAGCACAATGTTATATATATGCATTATCCCTAAGGCTGTGCATGATGAAGAAATGGAAGATACATTTTTTCAAAGTTAGGGGGAAATCAATTTGAAAATCAACATATACCTCTATGGTGATAGAATGTGGTGTTTACAGTTAAATTCTTATGTAGCACAAAGCAATTTATGAGAAGTAACTAGAAGTTTTTGAGTCTTTTGTATAAGAAGAGCTCTTCATTATGAGAAGGAAAACTTAGCTAATCTTTTGAAAATAAAAACTGGATTTAGATCTATATAGCACTTTTAATTTTTTTGTTCTTATAATTTTTCAAACAAATTTATTTTAAATTCGCACATATTTTTACAATTTTTTAAAATAAAACTTAAATGAATGAGATGTGTGTCGTTAGTACAACTGAATGGCTGAGTTAAAATCCTGAAGAAGACTTAATCAAAGTAGCATTAGCTGAGAGCCTAATAATGGCAGCAAATGAATATAAGGACCTATCCCCCACACACACACACAAAAGAGATTGGACCATAACTTATTGAGGTTGCTTTAAGAGCAGGAAGATGTACTGTTGAAAAATACTACTACTTATGAAATGTTGAAATGTGACTTACCATCAGAGATATGTTCAGGCTTAATATTCATTGCATTCAGTAAATACTTTTTAAACTCTGGAAGTTTGATTATACATTCAAGAAATATTTTTGATGCCAGGCTCATAAGACTGTTTGATTTTTTCTCACAGAGAAACCAGCCATAATAGACTGGGACAACATCATCAAACATCTGGACCTTTTTCTTAAGAATGTCATAAGGCACTCCATGTTTGTTTCTCTGTGCCAGCTGCACTGGGTCCATTTTCCAGGGTGTCTTGGGCTGCACAGTGACAATCACATAGCCATGGGTATTGCCGAGGTCAGCATAATACTTCATCTCCCACCTCTTGACATTGGTGTTGTCAACCACAATGATGGGCGCATTCTGCTGGCAGGCTTGTGCTGCTTTACTTTGGCAGTCAGCATGAGCAGCTCCCAGCAAATTATGATCATGGTTGTAGACACCATCCTTAGAATAGAAGTAATCATCAGCTGAGCAGACAACAGCTTTCGCATACATTGATTTTATTTTCTGGACAATGGTAGATTTGCCTGAGCCGGGGAGTCCTCTCATGATAAACATAACCTTTGTGCTTGGTCGCTTTAAGTGCACGCATGTAGCTCTATCAGTGAAGAAAGGAAAATTCAAGAAAGCTTCAGCATTTTCATTTTCTAATTTTAGCTCTCGTTTTGATGTGTCCTTGACATGTCTGATCTCTTTTCTTTTCGTCAGAACATCTCCTGTCTCTCCTATGCTCTAATAAGGTAAAAAAAAAAAAATAAAAGAAAATTTTTTTTTTAAAGTTTAACACTCTCAGGCATTACAAAATGTAATATATAGATATTGTATAAACAAGACTTATAGATATATAGGTAGAGACTGATATAATATCATGGTATTTAAGGTAAAAGTTTGTCAGAAGCTGAAATACATGATGAAAGAAAAAAAGTTTATGTGTTTGTTTGCATCTTTGTAATGACGTTTTTTTTTTTTTGTTGTTTTTTTTTTACATATTTCTGAATATATATTGTATGAAGAATATAGTGCATTACCATTAATTAGTGTTAATTTGGCGTAATTATGACTGTTGAAGTTCATTACTACAATTAGATATATTTGTAAGAATACATGAAGATATCTCAATGATTAGTATTATTTTCTTGAAGAATAAATTATATGTGTGCAGGACTGTATGGTTCTATTGTTCATCTTTAATATGAGAACATAACTGCATCTAAGTTGATGAATTTTAATCAAATTAAATCATATCACTAAAGAAGTGTGTCAGCCACATTAATTAATTAGACTGTTACATCAAACATTATATATCTACTCTGATAAAACATTTTTTTATCAAACAATACCAGTAATTTTTAAAAATACAAACAAACTAAATGGAGTGTTTTCTTTCTAAGAATCACAAATTTAGAATGTCCTAATTATTTTTTTAGAGACAGACTAATCTCCAAGAAATGGTCAAGATTAGCATTAAAACATCATATATATTTATCATGTGGGGGCAGGGTAGATGAGTGGTGAATTGCTTGGCTTTCAAACAAAAGGGGTTTCGGACTTGAATTTTTGCCTAGACTGGGATTTTTAGGATGCCCTGAATCCGCCCAACCTCACATTAGTTGGGGAAAGTAAAAATGGATGGTCATTGTGCAGGCAACATAACAACCTGGTTAACCCCAATGTGCATAGAAACAGATCATCTAGGTCTGAAAGGGGCTATTAGCTTTACTTTCTATTATGTTAACATTGCTTACTACAATATTTTATATAGGTATAGCCCAATCACAAGGCAAAACCTTCCCTCTCTCCAATGGCAGTACACTCAGCTTACGAAGGTCTTAACAACTGGCAAGTCCCCAAATACAGAGATATGATACATCTCTCTTGGATACAATTAGTTAAATTAGAAGCAGAGTCACCATCATTGACTCTTCCTGTAGTTTATATAAATACTAGCACGCTTAATCTGCATATTTTTTCACACATTCTCAACAGAAGGAATCATCACTATAAATTGTCAACTGTTCACTAAGCTAGATCAGAAAAACAATAGGGCACAAATATTTATATACCATCAGCTGTTGAAGAATGATTTAACTTTCACAACTATCTATTTTTACTTGAGGTTATTATAATTAATAATTTCTCTTACTATAGTTATCCCTCCTGTTTTTGCATTATTAAATTGGACGCATGGTCAAGAGGCTAAGTGTGCTTGAGCCTGGCTTGGCTACCTAGAAGGGGGCTCGAGGTTTGACACCTGACTCGGGCAGAGTTGTGTTTACTGAGCGTCTAAAGGTAGCTCGGAAAACCAACTCCTAGATACCCCCACTGGTCCACAAATGAGATTGGACCAAAGTGCTCTGAGCATGCTATAAGCATGAAAGTAACGCTATAAAAAAGATATAATAATAATTCTTATCATTCATCAAAACTTTTTGTCCATTTTTAACTAAAGAAATTCTATATATTTAATCCTCTGTGGCATTTTACGTCTCTAGAGACGATCTTTTCCCCTTGCAAGCTCTTGTGTGACTAAAGAGGCCGATCCTTGATACACAGCTGCGATCGCAGGTTGGGCATATGTAGTCACCAGGCGCCGTTGCACTTTCACCCTTCTTTCTGCTTCTGTTGTGTATGGCATCTGCAATCAAAGACCCCTTCTTTATGCTCTCTCTCCAAGTGGATCTATCTTGTGCCACCTCTTCCCAGTTGCTGGTGTCGATCTTAAAGAGCTTCATGTCCCGTTTGCATACATCTGTATAACGTAAGAGTGGACGACCAGCGGCTCTTCTGCCTTCTATTAGATCGCCATACAGAATATCCTGTGGGAGTCGACCTACTGGCATTCTACGAACCTGGCCAAGCCAGCCAAGGCGTCTGCTGCTGATAACAGAGCGGATGTCCTGGCAACCTGCTCTTTGTAACACTTCTTCGTTGGTTATCTTATCTTGCCACCTTATTTTAAAGATCCGCCTTAGGCATCGGAGGTGGAAGACATTCAGCTTTTTTTCCTGCCATGAGTATGTTGACCACGTTTCACTTCCGTATAGCAAGGTGCTCAATACACAGGTCCGGTAAACTAGAGCTTTAGTGCTGTTAGTCAGCAATATGTTGTCCCAGACTCTTTTCTGCAACCGTGACATGGTGGCCATTGCCTTGGCTATCCTGTTGTTAATGTCATTATCCAGTAGAGTGTTGTTGGATATGATGGAGCCAAGGTAACAAAAGTTGTCTACGATCTCTAGTGGTTGGCCATTAATGTTTATTTGAGGTGCAGCATTAGTGTTTTGTACAAGTACCTTAGTCTTGCCCTGACTGATGTTTAAGCCGAACTTCTGGCAAGCAGCAGATAGTTTGTCAACTAGGAACTGTAGCTGGGTATCAGAATCAGCCACAATAGCTGCATCATCAGCATACAGGAGTTCCCTGATGAGTAACCTCCTGACCTTGGTTTTAGCCCGCAGCCTTGAAACATTGAATAGCTTTCCAGAGGATCTTGTATGGAGAAACACACCATCGTTTATGTCGTTGTATGCGTAATGCAGTAGACAGGAGAAGAATATGCCAAACAGAGTGGGTGCGAGCACACATCCCTGCTTGACACCACTGCAGACCTCAAAAGGTGCTGATTGGGCTCCATTAAATTTGACAGTGCATTTAGTTTCCTCATGGAAGCACTCAATGAACCTCAGTAATTTGGGAGGGCAACCTATTTTCCTTAGAAGTTTAAAGAGGCCACTTCTGCTGACCATATCAAAGGCTTTAGTCAAATCAACAAAAACAATGTAAAGGGGTCTGTCTCTCTCTCTGAATTTCTCCTGCAGTAGTCGTAGAGAAGATATCATATCTATAGTGGATCTACCACTCCTGAATCCACACTGAGACTCGGGGTAGACTCTAGAAGCTATCACTTGCAGCCTAGATAGTGCCACTCTAGCAAAGATCTTGCCCACTATTCTGAGGAGAGAGATACCCCTATAGTTGTTGCAGTCACTCCTATCCCCCTTGTTCTTGTATATTGTGACAATAGTAGCATCACGCATGTCTTGAGGGACATGACCTGTTTCCCAACAACGGCAGAGGAGAGTATAGAGTTCGGGGAGCAGGAGTGATTCGTTGGCTTTAACTACTTCCACTGGGATACCATCACTTCCTGGAGATTTTCTATTTTTCATGCAGTTAATTGCTTTTTTGAGGTCACTAAGGCTCGGAAGCTCATCTAGGCATTCCAATACTAGAAGATCTGGTAGAGAAGCCAGGGCGGCATCGTCTACTGTATTCTGTGTGGCATAGACATCGAGGTAGTGTTCTGTCCATCGTTCTAGCTGCTTGGTTTGATCTGTAATCTTTTCTCCAGATTTGGATAGAAGGGGGGCAGGCTTTGACACTCCTGGACCCAGAGCCGCTTTAATGCCATCAAACAGAGCTTTACTATTTCCTGAGTAGAGACTTTCTTGGATTTTGTTGCAGGTATCCCTCCAAAAGTTATTTGCACATTGTCTAGCCATTTGTTTCGCCTCTTTATTAGCGCTTTTGAAGGCCTGCAAAGATTTTGGACTAGGCTTTGTCTTGTGAGCCAGGTGTGCAGATCGCTTTTTCTCGATGCAAGGTTCCATAAGTGCTAGATTTGCCTCAAACCAGTCTGCATTTTTGTGTTTTTGAGGCCCAAAGGCGGTGATTGCCGAACTGTAGATTACATCTCTTAATTTCTCCCATCTGATAGAGATATCTTCTTCATCACTTAGCGAGGGGATTGAGCTGTTCAGGAGCTCGCCAAAGAGTGCAGCCTTCTCTGGGTCACCTACATGGTTGACGTTAATTCGTCTAGTTCTAGGTTGAGTGGAAGTATAGGCCTTCTTGAGAAGTAGTTTGATCTTGCTTAGTACTAGTGAATGGTCTGAGTTGCAGTCCGCACTATGGTATGAGCGGGTGTGGATGACACTTTTCAGATCCGTCCTACGGGTGATACAGAGGTCAAGCTGGTGCCACCTTTTTGAGCGTGGGTGTTGCCAAGAGACTTTGTGGCGTTCCTTGCCAGAGAAGAAAGTATTTGTTACACACAGTTCATGAGAGCTACAGAACTCGAGTAGCCTTTGGCCATTGTCGTTTATTTTGCCAACACCATGAGGTCCCAAGCATTTTGGCCATGCATCATTGTCATCGCCAACACGGGCATTAAAGTCTCCATTTATATAGAGGTGCTCGGACTTTGGAATGCTTTTAATTACGTCCTCTAGAGCTTGAAAGAATCTGTCTTTGTCCTCTTCCGATGCAGCAAGGGTTGGTGAGTAAGCACAGATTATATTAACTTTGCCTTGCGCTGATGCAAATTTCATGTGTGCTACTCTTTCATTGCCAATGGGAAACATCGCAATGCAGGGGACGAGACTTTTTCTTATTGCAAAGCCGACGCCATGTATTCTAGGGCTTTGTTCTGGTTTTCCTTGCCAGTAGAAAGTATAATTGCTTTCTGTAAGAGATCCACTGTCTGCCAGTCTGGTTTCTTGCAGACAGGCCACATCAATGTTTAGTCTGCTGAGTTCTCTGTCGATGATAGCTGTTTGACGCATGTCAGTAACGAGTTCAGGGTCAGTATTGAAGCCAGGACACATTGTCCGTATGTTCCAGCTTGCAAAACGCATTAAAATTGGCGGTTTTCTTTTGATTGTATTGGCAGGTGCGGGTGAGCAGCTTGCTTTTTGATTTTGTCTTAGCACCAAGCACCCAATGGTGCGGCAAGCCGTGGCGGGATAGCACTATATTGTCCGAGGGCTGCTCGGCTTAAGGCAGGCAGTAGCTATCCAGTGAGGCTAAAAAGCCCCTCCTACCGTCAAGAGTGGTCCCTGGCGTTCCAGCTTACGCCAATCAGCTAGGAACTTATAACCGGTAACTACCACTCTCCGTGTTTTTTCAAAGACATTTCTGTCAGAGATGGAGTGACCTCTCCATTGCTGGGGGAAAGCCTGGGCGGTAAATTTGCGAATGCTGGGCTGCCCACACGTCAGCACACGCCTCTCTTCCATACTGACCGGGTCCAAAGGGATGGCAAGCCATCACAATTTGGGGACAGGTGGCTGCAGGAGTTTGCCAAAGGGCAGTAGTCTTACTACTGTCCCCCTGCCTACGGGGCTCCAGGACCGGATTTTCTGTTAGGGTTTACTCCCTTAGCCTTAGACCTTACTGGGACACACACAAGGCAGTGCGGCTATTAACCTATAGCTAGGGGTTTGGTTTGTGGGCAGCAGGGCGTGTCCGCACGCCGACGGGCCATGCCTGCCTCACATCTTGGGGCCAAACCTCCTCCGAGACCCTTGCAGTTTAGCCTGAGACTTCGCAGCCTCAGTTTCCATCTGCCACCACGAGGAGGTACTGCATAGGACTTGCTGTGGAGAGGCTATGTACTGGCAAGGGAGACTTACAAAATTACTCCCCTTTCACATATGCTAGCCAGCGGTGGCAACAAGATTGTTACCACACTAGACGCATATATTTAATAATCGTACATTATCTGCGTGTATGTTTCCCAACCTTGAATGAGTGCTGGTAGACCCAGCATCTCTGCATCTACAAATAAATACCTTAGAATTAATTAATATTTAGAATTTAAATTACACCAGCATCACAGTTTGTTTCCTTGTCCATCTTTGATGTTGGTAATAAGTATGTAAGGTAGTGTCCATATTTGATAAAATTGTGTACTAACTAAGGCGTGTAAAGCTTACCCTGATAGTACTGTTGTCGGTGTTGCCTGTGTTGTCAATGAATGGACTGGCCATTGGAGGAGCATCACTTTCACCCAACACATGTATACAATCAGTTTGGTTTTCTTCACTATTAGTATTAGATCTAGATGTAGAGCTAGACTGATGTGTTGCACTTATTACAAAATCTGGCAGAAACAGCACTGGTGCTGTTGTTACAAAACTAGTACACAAACTTGCATAAGACATGTCATGTATGTGTGTGATGATGAATGATAATTAATTATGTTTAAAAATGTGTCTAGATTTACTATTTAGATTCTAGATTTAAGATTAATCTTGATCTATTATATTACAATTATAGATCTAGATCTATAATATATAATATCTATATACTATATGTAACTAATGTAAGTATCATACGACTTATGATAAGTATGTTATAGTGAGATCTATATCAATCATCAGTATATGTTGAGTCCCTTGCTCAGTTGCTGACTTAGACACTATCAGTATCACTACAACAATACTACAATTAGTACAATACTCTTCGTCTACATCACACGACTCGACTCATCATGACAAAAATTGACATGAAGTTCGAAGTACGAGTCTTGAATAGTTGAATATTCAATGTGAATAGTCTGTCTTGATTGATTTGAATTGAGTACTATTTTAAAGTATTTTAGTATTTAGAGTAGTATTTATTAGAAATTCAGATCTATATCTACTCTAACTCTAGATCTATAATGTCCAAAAATATAGATAGATCTAGATGTTGCACCAAATAGAATCTAATGCAAAAGTATGCAATCACTAATGATTGAATTAGAGTCTAGATCTACTGTTTACAACGGTGCTAAAGAGGTTAACATAGTCATAACTAGATATATAGATCTAGGTAGATAGATTACATAGGTCTGTGAAATAGAACTAGTTATGATTAGCCAGCGTACCAAAACTTATAAAAATGTACCGAGATAGCAATTTAGAAAATAGATTTATAACACTAATAAAAGTGTTATATATTTTTTTCCTTAACCGTTAACGGAATGCTTCGCAATTCTGAGAATTTAGAGGAACACTTTGCTTATTTTTGTAATTTGGATTATTTCCTATTGTTTGAAAAAATGATGGATTGCCTAACTTTTAACTACTAATAAATTAATAATAAATGTTAAAATACAAGAAAAGTAATATTTTCCCCACATTGAAAAAGGTGCCGCTATGCCGTACCAGTGTGTATGGTCAATTTAACAAATTGACCTTCTGCGTAAATCACTAAATGAAACAAACAAAACAAACCAACACAAGACGGTAAAAATTAGTATGACTAAGTCCTCAACTGTGAAGTAGATGTAGATTCTAGATGTTTTTCGGTATTTAGATGTAATAAACTAGGCCTACTTTTATTTTCGATTTATTGAGAATTATTTCCTGTCTATGGACGTTCGTTTCACCTTTCAGAATCGCAGAAGAGCAATGAATTCAATGAGTGAAAAATGTCTAATAGATCTAGATCTAGATCAAATCAGATCTAGATTCTAGTCAAATCTAGATCTAGCTAGTTTAGTATTATGCTTGTCAGTATAGATCTACGAAAGGTCTGGCTTTACACAAATGAGGAGTCTAGAAGACGTCTTACTAGTTAAAAATTATCTTTTTATTTAAATTAATAGATCTAGACATTCTAGTATCTACTACTTCATCTACTATCTAGATCTAGATCTATTATAGATGATTCTAGTTTTAGTGGGATAAAAATAAAGTTTATCAATCATAAAAAAATATTAATAAAGTTATGTTATAATAAAGTGATAAAGACAAAAGTTTATTGACAAAAGATCTAGTTTGGTTAAAAAAAAGGGTAAGCATTAACTTTTAAGTAGTCTATATGAAGAAAACATCTTATTAAATAAAAAGCCTAATAATAGAAAAAAAAGTAAAGAATACATTTTACAAAACTATGGTTTGTAGTAGTCAACCTTAACTCAATAATATAAGCTATGTTTTTTAGACAAGTATTTTTTTATATATTTTTCTTGGTCATAAATTCTAATTCGATATCTATTTATAGTTGTCATGGAATTTCCAGAAATAGATCTGCAAACTGCACTGCTAGCGAAGCCATGGCAGTCAAATGACCCAGTTCACAAAGGTGCAATCTACATTGATTACCATCTGTCCTATGATCAGTTTTTTCAAGACATTTTTCTCAAAAATCAACTCTGTGTTCTCGGTCCAAATGTGACTTCCCATTGGGCCAGCAAGAAAGACTGGGTTTCAGAAGATGGAAGTCCCAATTTTAACTTTCTGATTGAAAATTATGGTATGAGTTAACCTTTACAATTTTCTCGGATAGTTTTTTTTTTTTTTTTTTGTTCATTTCTTTGTTCTGTTTCTTAGACATTAAGAAATATTATAAAATTAGAATATGTTCACATTTAGCTGTGGTAATCAAGTGTTTGATTTGATTATCTCAACAATAATAAATCCCAAAGATTGAAGGGATTTTAATGGATACACAAGTACATCCCTGTTGGTTTTTTTTGCAGCTTTTATGGTGTCTTGAAGTTTTGGTGTAAAACTTGTGGTGTTTTGTGACATAGTTTGATGATGATGAAAATGTTCCTTCAGAATTGAAGATTACTTCATCCTAGCCCAAAACATCCCACAGAATCAGGGGCGTAGCTAGGGATTTGGGGGCCCGGGGGGATTGACCTCTTTGGGGGCCCCTTGCATTTTGACATTCGACATATGACATGAATAATGTACGCAAAAAATATATAAGCCCAAAATAAAATTGGTTCAGTATATCAGAAAACTTAACAAATAATAAATCATCCAGACTCCGTTAATGAATAATACCATTGTTTATAAAGCTAATTACTATTTTTCAATCAAATATATTAATTAATGTATTTACAAACAAATTTCCAACACCCGTTTGAAAATGATCCCCGGGGGGATCTTCAAAATCTCCCCCCTCCTCCCCCTCCCATAGCTACGCCACTGCACAGAATGGCAGTGGACAGGGTCTGAATGCTGGACTATTGAAGATGACAATCTAGAGCATTTACCACCCAATGCCCTTCAGAACATCTTCAAGGAGAAGGGGCTCATTAGCCATTGTTGGCTACCCACTAAAAGAGGGAAAACTCTGAATTCAAACCTCTGCTGTATATACCTAACCATGGTAGTTACCCTGATGAAAAATTAGGAGATGGCAACCCTCGGCAGTCTTCAGTACTCAGTGCTATACCCTGGCAGAGCCTGCGATGCTGCTAACCCCAAACATGCTCATGCATGTGAATTACAAAAGGCAATCAAAGAGGTTGTACTGTAATTATGCAAATTTGAAAAACCTAATAATTTTGAAGCTTCAAAAGATCTGCTAACAAAACAAAAAATCACTCATGTGCCAGTACAGAAATGTTGAATTGGGGAACACATGTCTGTTAGGGTTGTAATAAAACTGAATCTCTCATCAACATGGCTGTGAAGACAAGTTATTATTTGAACAAAATTAACTTTCCTGTGTTCTTTGATGCTTTTTAAATAAAAAGGGTGAACAAAGATGCACATTTCTGTTTTGTCAAGCTTTTGGAATGTTAAATAGACAATTATTTTAAATATATTACCAGGATAATCACTTTCTATATCCTTTAGCAAATGGGAGGGGTTTACTGCCTGGTCAAGCGGTTTGCGCACTGGACTGTCGTTAAGATTTATCGATGGTCTAGGGTTCAAACCTTGCCCGCTCCCATCCCCTGTCATCCTACATCAGGTTTGGACTAGGAAGTAATTATCTTCAACTCTGAAGGAACACCCGAATCTCTAAAACATCTTTTTTTTTTCTACATATACATTTTAGCATTTTCAGTAAGATGTTTACAGAAATTATTTTCTAATTGTGCAAATTTTATTTCTTTTTCATCTATTTATAACTAAAATTAAGCCATAAAAAAAGTATTTCTTGATTATAAGAATAGTAATTTGTGTTATCTAACCTTTATAGTCCACACCAATAAACTGTTCTTCATATGATGATAAAGTCATTTTTTCCCTACAGGGGAGACAACTGCCTCAGTGGCAGATTGTAATAAACAGGAGTTCTCTACCCATCCTAAAACAGATATGCTGGTCAAGAACTACATCAATTATTGGCAGGAGCAAAAATTCCAGGAAAAGACTAATGAACAATGTTTGTATTTAAAAGATTGGCATTTTCAAAGGTAAAATAGTAATTATTGATCAGGTAGAATTTGACCTATTTAACATCGTCATAAAAAAATTCTTTTTATTCTTGGTGATTTTCTATTTTATTCCAGCATTAGCAATAATAATAAAACCTTTGTGACTTGGAATGGGCCCTGCCATGTTATAAACAGTTATTTATTTTAGTCAGGCAACAGGACCATAACATTATTACCAACCTGTATCATTCTCAACTTTTGCCCTTGTTTCATTTTTTTTCAATAATTCAGCTTTCACTTTCGTTGTTTGCTCTTGAACTGTTTACATGCTTCAATGATATTCTGACTTGTTTTGATGACAAGATTATATCCTGTCAATACATCATGTTCTATGTTTCTTTGAACTAGTAAGTCTCTATATAGGGAGAAGAACTTCTAACAGATGAGCCTTATAACATTTCTAATGGTGAGAATCCACTTGTTGAGTGTGGTACCGGTATGTAAGTGAACAGTATTGGATTGATCAGATTGTCCCATTCTGTTAGTTATCTTGCGATACTTTGTTCAACATTGCTTTCAATGTTTTATTTTTTTGTGGATGGCACCTTGTAGTAAATTGTTGCTGGTGTATAATTGATTGTGAGCGAGAAAAGTGATACATTCTTTATCCTTACTTACCACACCCACCCAGACTAGGACACTCAACACATAAAGTTGATGTAACATAAATGTATGCTTTGCCCACACACAATGGGAAACTAGAAATGGATTAATATAAGCATGTTGAAGAATTATTGAATGTCACAGATAACTGCTGGCTTATAAAGAGTGGGTGAAAACAGCTTACAAAAAAATATTTTTTTTAGAATTAATTATCTGAAACTTTTTATAACTGATGACTTTTAATTAAACCATATTAATGATTAGGGTGAAACAAAGTCTAGATGTATGTGTGATTCTGAATTATCTGGATTCCACTGTATCTAACTAGTCCATTTTATTTTTTCATATAAATATATATATATATATATATTTTTGTTTGTTTGTTTGTTCGCCCTTAGGCATTTCCCTTTGTACAATGCATATATCCCACCATCTTTTCTGTGCTCTGATTGGATGAATGAATTCTGGGATGTCAGGAAGGATCTGACTACTAAGGATGACTACAGATTTGTGTACATGGGACCCAAGCATTCTTGGACACCATTTCATGTTGATGTTCTACACTCCTACAGCTGGTCTGCTAATATCTGTGGACAGAAGAAATGGATACTTTTCCCACCAGGTTAGATGAGGAACTCTTTTCTGTCCATAGGTTGTTGTTTTTTTTAATTTTTTTTTTATTTATACCCTATACTTTATTTATATTTATATTAACCCCTAAAACTGTTATGTACATTTTTGCATAACTCCTTTTTTTTTTTATTATCATTATTTTTTTTTTTTTTAAATTTGGACAATTGTTTTTTTTTTTTGTTTTTTTTTACTGTTTTGTCTCATTTTTTGTTACAATAAAGTTTTTTTTTTGACAGAAAAATCAAGTTTAATGTTATCAATTTATACCTTATATACAGGATGTGAAACGAAACTTCTAGACAAACACAAACAAATGGCATTTGACATCAGGTCCGATGAGCTAAAAGATTCAAAACTATTCCCTGAAGCTTTGATGGCCTTGGAGGAAGCCATTACTGTGTTTCAAAATCCAGGGGAGATTATTTTTATACCTAGTGGATGGTACCATCAAGTTATAAATCTGGTTAGTTGTTGTTTTTTTTTTTAAATAATATTACTTCCATTGTAAATCTTTCTTTATGAATTTAGATTTTGAAGTGAATAAATAATAAATAAATCATTTTAAAAAGACATTAAGACTATTAGTCTTTCTTGCTGTCAATAATTACAAAGTAGCACTCATAATTGGCTTATTCCTCAATGCTTCTTTATCTCTTTATATATAAAACTAGCTTTATTTGGTTTAGGTCATTACTTAAAGTGTACTTTTCCATCTAGTGCTGATGCTTAGCAAGTCTCCAAGATAATGATATTTCTTATTCCATTCCACCTGAAACTGAAGTAGATAGTAGATAGTAAATCAAAGAAATTGTTTGTGAAGACATTATTTATAATCTTGTTGAAGTAGATCAATGTGATTGAAGTAGGGTGTTCCTAAGGAATATTGAACAAAGAAGAGCTTTATGGTAAAAAAGAGACATCATTTAAAATAGCTTTTTTTGGGGGGAGGAGGTGGTGCAAAAAGATTAAATGAAGTTAAAATGAAAGTCAAACTTTGTCAATGTAAGATTGTACTTGATCAACCCCTTTGACTAATCCAAATCTTGTATTACAAACTTCATCAGTAATTATACATACATGCATTTAAATTATGAGTGAATCTGGTGTGAATGTATATTTTGGTTTCTATAGTTAAAATGTTCTTTTTGGAGTAATGCACTAATTGTTAGACAAACTTCCTTATGGATAATAAACTTGTTTCTTGCAAAAACTTGAATTATTGACACTCTTTTTTTCAGGGTTTGTTAATTTTGTGTAGCTTGTTTTTGGGTTTATAAGAAGTTTATGAAAAGTTAAGCTTCAGGGTTTACTGGGAAAATTAGTGGCACCCTCTGATGAAGAGGAAAATGCTCCAACTGACATTTTTTTTTTACATAAATTGTAATAATTTAATTTGAGATTTTTTTTTTAACCAGGATGACACAATATCCATCAACCATAACTGGATAAATGGATGCAATTGCCACCTAGTATGGACATACATTAGGGATCGTCTGAATGCCATCCAGAAGGAGATTTGGGATTGCAAGGATATGAAGAACTGGAATGATCATTGCCAGGCAAGTAGATTGTTAGAGTTTTAATTCTCAGATGGTGGCAACATTTTGTAATCCGATTGGTCAAATCATACATTTTGTTTTGTGGCCACTAAGCTAAGAGACATGATGGTATGTAGTTAAGTGATAATAAGGTTTTCATTAATCCTCCTTAAGATTGCACCTGATCAGTGATCATTACTTTGCCATCTCACAATGTTTTTACTCTCCTCAAAATGCTTTCATCCATTCATTAAAGAAACATTAAAGGTTCCTCAATACAATTGTTTACCTGTCAATTGAACATGGATTTTTTTAAATTTCACAATGAGAATGGTGACACACAACAGTCTTCAGGTCTTGGGTTTGGCTCTGCCTCACCATTACCTGTTGCTTGAACACTTCCTTCAATTGTTAGTATCGCAGCCCCCCAATGTCCAGTATTGCTTCAAGAATTTTTGTCACATATTACAGTTATACTAATAAATCTTCTTCTTCCAGAGAACAACATCCCAATATACAGTAACACTTTCTGATCTATTTTACTACAGAAGCTCTTAATGGTGATGACCCCATCATAGAACAGCTTTTGCCTCTTTCACATCTTTTGTGTCCCTTTTTTCACAACATTGCATTTAGGGTCTGCTTTGAATGGTGCATTGGTATGCATTATGCGCACAGTGAAAACTGGTCTGCGGTACAGGATGGTAACAATAATAATATTTGGATTTAAGAAAACACTTTATTGAAAGGAAGATTATATGCATCATGATTTTTGAACAGCATAACATGGGTATGTACAACCAAAAACTGAGGGATGAACAATATTTTATTATTCATCATTACAGACAGAATGAATTGTTTTTAAGCTGGAAAGGGGGGAGGGGTCATGCAGTGGCGTACCGAGGGGGGGCAGAGGAGGCATCCGCCCCGGGCGCCGGAGAGTAGGGGGCGCCAAAATGGGTATTACACGCTCTATATAAACTAGGGGAGAGCACCCATGCTTCAAAATGTGATGAATTTCAATTTCATCACTCTACTTGATTTCTGGCATGCAGTTTTGTCAAAAATTGACCGGATTCAAAAACGTCTGCAAGATCCATCAATGAATTTCCATGACGCAGCACTGGATTTGGAAGGACTGCAGCAACGGCTAAGTAGCATTCGAGAAGATGTTTGCATCACTGCAGTCAATGCAGCTAAAGTTCTGTGTGAAAAATTGGGAATTAGGATAGAAGGAAGAATTAAACGTCGAAAACAGATGCCTGGTGAAAATGCTCATGATGCAGGACTCGTTGTGCTTGAAGAAATAACTCGGATTATGAAATCAGTTATTGATAGACTAATCCAGGAGATGACAACACGATTTGGTCGTCTGAAGACGTTAGATGAAAAGTTTCTATTTGACATCAGCAAATTGTTTGCTAATGATACCTCTGATGATATTCAACAGCACTGTGCTACGCTGGCTGACTTTTATAAAACTGATATCGATGGAACTGAACTGTTCGTAGAAATCAGTGACTGCAGTATGTTGCTGAAAACCCGGCCAGATGCTACCCCAAGCAGCCCATTAGAATTACTTTCATTTATTATTTCATATGGCAATGAAATATTTCCAAACTTGCGAATTGCTTTGCAAATTATGCTGACAATCTCTGTGTCAGTTGCTAGCTGTGAGCGTTCTTTTAGTAAACTAAAAATCATTTTAACTTATTTGAGAGCTTCAATGGGTCAGACTTGGCATTGCTAAGCATAGAAAAGGAGCTGGTCGAAACAATTAATTTTGATGATGTCATTGACAACTTTGCTAGTGCAAGATCACTAAAAGTAGTTCTATAAGAAATGGCTAATGTTGCTTCAGATAGTTCATTAACTTTGTTTACAATAAAAAAATTTAATTTATTGATTGGTGATTGTTTTTATGCAAATATAGATTACGCATACTAATAGGGGCGGGGCGCCACAGACTATGCCGCCCCGGGCGCCTGGCACCCTCGGTACGCCACTGGGGTCATGGTAGGCATGACATACTTCTTTAGAACTGAAAGCCTCTGATATGAATCAAGGTGATGACTGGGATCACACACTTCATCCAGTTCTGATGAGTTACTGTCTTTATTTGGTCATCCTCAACCACCACTTGCTCTTTTAAGAAACTTTGTTGTTGCTACTTTAAAGTACATGTAACTATTTGTTTAATATTATTAAATCTTTTATTTAACTTGATTATTGAAATGATTATATCATGTACCAATAAAATACATTTTCAGGTGATTCTGAAAGCTGACAGTGGAATGAATTACTTTGACTTCTACAACTTCCTGGCCACCATTGCCAACCACAGGGTAAGAGCTCTGCATAGTTACTTGATCAATACCCTGCTGCAGAAATATGTGCAAAGATTTCTTCTCACAGATAGTGTTTACTCTATGATATCTGAGCACCCTGGTTCTAACAGAAATGCTTTTGAGAGCCCTACAGACTCTCTCCCCTCTGACAAATTAATTAGCTGTGATGTGGTTGTGGCCCTTCCAGAAAACACTTCAGTCTGTGATACAAAGATGGTGACAAGTAAGATGGATACTCTTCTGGAGATTAAGTTTCTACATTGTGTTGAATGTGTAACATTGGACAGCTCTGTGATAGTTTTTGTTGATGACAATTTTAACCATGACTTCTCAGGATTTCAAACTGAGTGTTTTAGCAATAGCTGTGATAATGGAAAGGGGAAAACAGTTGATGAAACTAGTGATCATCCCACATCACTATTCTTAGATGATTCACACCAGTTACAAAATACCCCTGTTCAATTACAAGATGTTAAAGAAGTTGACCAAAGAAAGCAATCTAAAACGAAATGTCAAGCTCATTTACCATGTCAAGAATGTCTGTGTTTAAGAACTGGCACTGTTGTCCACTATAATTCAAAATCAGAATATTCTAATGAAGACCTCATTCAAGATCCTTCAGTGCAATCCTCGGTTTCCTTGTGCAAACATCATCATTGCCCACACTGGGCTCACTGTGGGCACTTCCTAGCATTCTTTGACATTCAGCGTGTCCTAGAGCTAGTCAGAAATATGGTGGACGAGGCAGACTTTCAAGAGTTGTTGGCCAACACATCCAATAAGTCCAGTTTTATCATCACCCCACCAGAGTTAATCCACAGTATTGAAAACATATTGGACCTTGTAAAGTTGATTTAAATTATTTTACATTTTCACTGTGCACCTAAGAAGTTGAGAACAACAAATTTAATTTTATTTATACAATAAAGCATTTTCCTTGTTATTTTGATTTCTATATTATTATATTGTTTTAAAATGCATTAGCCAGATGTAATTGTTTTTTTACAATGTAAAATAAATAAAACCTAAAGTTGAGGCACAAGATTTCCCTGTTCATTATCTGCAGATTGACTTGAGTTCTTTATGATATTTATTTCTTTTTAAAGTCTCGCTACATGAAAAAAAAAAGTGAAAATTGCTTTGTTATTATCAGTGCTTTCAAAACCCATCATAACTTCACTTTACCCTGGCATTGTATTAGCCTACTCTGTTACTTCACTTATTATTCACATTACTTTATCCAACACAGTTACTCATCTTGTTTCTGGCCTCCACTTCTTGTTCAACTTGGTGTTCATCAATTCTACACAAATATTCATCTACGACAAAAAAAATTATTTTTTTTTCATTTCTTAAGTATTCAATGTATTTTATTTCCTAGAGTATTCAATATTTTTATATCAATTATATGCACTTTCTGAAATCCTTGAGTCATAATAATGCAACTTTTTTTTTTATCAAGTAATAGCACAAGATACACTCTCCAAAATATATATTCTCTTTGCTTAGAATAGATTTGATGAAACCATGATGCTGCATTTATTTTATTTTTTTCAAAGTATTTTTTTTTTTTACCTTAAGCATTATTTTCTTCCATTGTAATTTTTTTGCTTTGCTGTTACAGCTTTTATTTATTTAACTGTAACTATAACAGCTCATTTGGACATTATTTGTGAAAAGCCAGTATTTGGAAATGTGTGGCCCAAAGAGGCCAATTCTACGTTTTACTGGCATTTTGCCTTGGCATTATTTATTGAACAAAGACTGAAAACTTTTAAACATGTATGTATTCCAAGCTCACTGAATAGTTTTTTGTTTCTAACATTTGCATAGCTACTTTGCTTGGTAGAACACAAGGTTATCAAAATAGGATGTTACTATTATATTGTTGTTTGTGATTCAACTTCTATACTGCTGTCTGGTCATTAGCATTTTGTTTACTAAAAAATAATTGATACAACTATGCTTACTAAAAGCTTTGTTTAAAAAAAAAAGTATATTTTATATTTTTCTTTTTATTAAGTTGAATTTTTTAACATAATGTCATAACGTAATGTCATAATTTCCTCTTTTTTTTTTTTTTTTTTTGGTCACTGCAAAAATTGTAATGCAAATCTAAGATGTTTCTGTTGCAGTGGTCATTATTGAATGAAAACACTAAAGAAAAAAAAGCATTTATAATTTGGTTATGCATAAACTAGTCAACTCTTATATTTTTTCTGCAAGAAAATGTATTGGCTTTAGATTAGGTAAGTAAGTCATCAACTTTTATCTAATTTTTTTATAGTACATAATTTCCTATTGATGGTTCCTCAACCCTTATTCACAAATAATTTCCTATTGATGGTTCCTCAACCCTTATTCTTCAC
>JADKLZ010005465.1:9768859-9780376 GCA_021533235.1 Biomphalaria straminea | reverse complement strand
GTAACAATAAGGTATCCACATGAAATAGCTTCAATGTTTCTAATATGGAAATCAAATGAATCACATAGTGTTCCTATACCGAGATACCAGGTCTATAATTTTTAATTGTTAGACAACTTTTGAAAGGTCTATATTAAACTTTAAAGTAAATAATACAAATTACAAGTAGAAACATGCAAAAGCATTCCGGCCCAAAAAAAAACTAATTTTGTCCAAAAGAGATCTCTAGGTGGAGGTATCGTAACATATAGACAACAATAATCTAAACCGAACGAGACAATTGTTCAAACATTCACGCCCCAAAAACCTCGTGTACCAGCGTTGCGTTACGTTCAGAAGACCCCAGCATTGTTTCCCTTTCGTTAACGAATGCAAGTATGTAAGTCTGAATGCATAGAAGATTATACATCACTTTTCTTAATCATACAGTTTGAGATACAGTTTGAGATAATAATAAGTAATAGAATTCAGATATTATGTCTAAAAACCTCATATATATTACCTCCTAATAAACTCATATATTACCTCTAAGTCCACGAATGAAAGAAGGAAGAGTATATGTGGAATCAATGTCACTTGAATTCAGTCTTCGAAAGGTTTTGTCAGCCAACTCGGTGGCCAGATTAGGCTTATATTCAAACTGAGCTGTGAAGTCAACAATTAAGCTGCCATTTCTGGAATATATACATTTAAGATACAAGTTAAATTAAACAACGATTCACATACACACACCTACAACGCACACATGCACACTGACACATGCAATCATACACTCATGCATACATACAGGGCCGGTCCTAGCAACTGCGGGGCCCAATGCGAAACTGATTGCGCGGGGCCTAGTATGTGTGAGAATAAGGATAATAATTGAAAATTAAGAATATGTATTAGAAAAAAAAATCCACTTTGAATTGTATTAATTCTTTACTAAGTACAAAATTGCGATAAAATTATCTTTACTTTACATACCTTGTCTCGGATGAGGGAACAAAACCCGAACTACAGGTCCGAATAGCACAGCAACCCTTTCTAAACTTAAGTTAATATGGAAAGACAAAGGCTTAGCCCTCGGCACCAAAATCAGACTGGTGCGCTCCCTGGTCATGGCCATATTTCTATATGCCTGTGAGTCTTGGACGCTGACTGAAGAGCTAGAGAGGAGGATCCTAGCTATGGAATTGAGATGCTACAGAAGGATCCTAGGCATCACATTTAAAGACCGCATCCCAAACCAAGAGATTTAAGAGACAGGGTTACTGCAGCGATCGGACCCCATGATGACCTGCTAACTACTGTGAAGAAACGCAAGCTTAAAATGTATGGCCATATAACAAGATCTTCGGGACTCGCAAAGACCTTACTCCAGGGAACAGTACCAGGAAAAAGAAGAAGATGCAGACAGAGAAAGCGGTGGGAAGAAATAGACGGGCCTACCATTGAAAGAAGTTCTAAACAGGGTAAAGGATAGAGAGGAATGGAGAAAGACTTTCTACAAGTCTTGCTTGCTGCCCCAACGGTCCACCAGACTAAGGAATAGGTAACAGGACTATAAAAGTAAATGAAGTATTGGAACTTCCGATTGAGGTCAAAATTTGCCCGATTATTACATTTTATTACATGAAAGCTGATAATGCCATTTTTCTTTTATCTCGCGTAGGATTCGCGATTTCCGCAAAGAATGACACGGACAAATGACATTTTGTCTATTTTTCAGGATACTTTAATAAATTCAGAAGATTTCCTGGATTTCTCATATAGATTTTGCAAATTAGCAATTACACATAGACTTAGCGCGGGGCCTATGAAAGCGCGGGGCCCACTGCGACCGCATAGGCTGCAGTGGCCTAAGACCGGCCCTGCATACATACACATAGTGATGCTATGTTTATGTTATGCCAGACTTTCTATTTCATGTAGATATAGGCCTAATACATTTGTTAATATGGTGCGCAAAGGTGCACGCGTTCAATACAATAAAGGATCATTCTCCGCCATGACACTAATGGCTGTTGTTTGTTTGTTGCTGTCTGTGAACCTAGATCTTATTTAACAACATTCATCACAAAACACTGGTATTCCAATAATTGGTCTGCAGGCTTTGCAGCTATAAGTAGATCTAGTTTCTATGTGATATTTTAAACTTATTAACTGATATCATTGTTTGATTTTTATTTAAGGATTGCATGAAATAATAATCATCTTACCTGAACGTTAAAGACGTAATATTCTTAAACCCTGAGACATCATTGAAATATGCAATGATCTGTTTAGTAAAAAAAAAGCCTTTAAAAGAAAATATAAAAAAAAAAAATACAAGTGACTTGTCGATATACAATCGTATAAAACTATATTTAGTATTGAGATAAGTATGTCTAATTGTGTGTGTGTGTGTGTGTGTGCACTTTTTGTCAGTTTTTGTCATGTCATCTATACACCCAATCCTTACACAGTCATTTTCTGAGGATGTTTTTTGGAATCTCAGTTTTGTATTGACGTGAAGCATTCTCTACAGCAAAATTGTATACTATTTAAAGGCATTGATTTGGTTCACGATTAGATAAATGAAATCTGGCAGCAAATTTAGCCACAAAACATTCATGATAATAACGTAGCAGCCTTGACGTGAAGGAACTTAAGAGCCACAGGGGCATTTGGAAGATAGTCATTTATTACATTTAGGAAGAAAGTATGACTCAGTGGCGTAGTCATTTATTACATTTAGGAAGAAAGTATGACTCGGTGGCGTAGTCATTTATTACATTTAGGAAGAAAGTATGACTCAGTGGCGTAGTCATTTATTACATTTAGGAAGAAAGTATGACTCAGTGGCGTAGTCATTTATTACATTTAGGAAGAAAGTATGACTCAGTGGCGCAGTCATTTATTACATTTAGGAAGAAAGTATGACTCAGTGGCGTAGTCATTTATTACATTTAGGAAGAAAGTATGACTCAGTGGCGTAGCTAGACTAAATGATGCCCTTGCGTCATCTCCTCGTAATGCCCTCCAAAACAAAATAAATAAATAAGGAAAACAATTTTGTCCCCCCCCCCCCTCCCATCTAAAAAATAATGTGTATTCTCATTCATTGTTAAATTATAGAAAAATCAATAGTACAAAATATCAATTATAATAAAGGTAATGTATTCGATTCCGAAGATTAAAGATGAGATCCGTGTTTCAAATGACTATGCAAAGCAGGTTAGAGATACGACCTACATATTTTTCATATCGGATGCAGACAAAGCCGTTGTCCACTGGGGTTTTATTCTATTTTGTTTTCATTTTCTGAGCTTGTCTTCAAGGCTTTTCTTTGGATCTCAAATGTGTACCGCGATTTTTGTGAGAGCTCTCCAACTAGCTCTTTCAAAGGCCATCTGCTGCCAGTTACTATACTACAAATAAATCATGTGCTTTTTTTACAGGCAAAATTTTCAATAATTTTATCGAAATCAATTTGTTCCACCAGTTCTTATTTAATGGACAAATTGCCAATTTTTTTTTTATCGTTGATCGCAATCATTTCTTGATCAACTTTCGTTTGGAAAAACTTTATCGCTTGTAGCCCCACTTGCGTCATTGTCAGAATTATGCGAATCTAGAATTTTCGGGACTGAATCATCTACGATTCAAGCGGATAGATTTTTTTTTAAAAGACAACTCAAGAAGTCCTCAGGTTAGGCCTTTTTGTTTTGGAACTTCGGAGGGTTATGAAAAAAACTGTGACCAACCTTTGAAGCCTCTTTCGCTATAGGCGAATTTTTAGCGGCCCCCGAAAGGGGAAAAGACGCTATTAGTTTTGTGTGGCCTGTCTGTCCGTCTGTCTGTCTGTCTGTCTGTCTGTCTGTCTGTCTGTCCGTCCGTCCGTCCGTCCGTCCGTCCGTCCCGTTTAGTGCTCAGAAAGTAGAAGAGAAAATGAAAATCTGACATCACGATAATATAGAGCATTCAAAGTTCTGATGCAACGGCTACTTTTTTTTTTCTAAAAGCTCAAAATCTAATTTTTAAAAATATTTTATGCAAACAGTATTTAAAGAGAAAAAACCTAATTAGTATGCAATATAAATGAAACCTACTTTAAGACAATTAATAATCTAATATACTGCATAAGTTTCCACATTTTCCTTTGTTCCAACATACGAGTAACATACCAGTATTTACTCGTAAAGTAATCAACTCATAAAAGAGGTGTGGCAGTTGCCTTGAACATCGGCTTTACAAGGCTAACGTTGAGAGATCAAAGCACGGAAGATGTATATTTTGACCGCTGGGGCACTAAATAAGATCTGTTGTTTATTTTAAATGAACTTTTAGCAGCGACAAAGAGAGTTTGTGTGATACACAAACTCAGAGGCGGCCCCCGTTGAGAGATCAAAGCACGGAAAATATATATTTCTGTCGTTTATCTTTGATATACTTTTTTTTAAATGAACTTTTAGCAGCAACAAAGAGAGTTTGTGTGATACACAAACTCAGAGGCGGCCCCCGTTGAGAGATCAAAGCACGGAAGATGTATATTTCTGTCGTTTATCTTTGATATACTTTTTTTTAAATGAACTTTTAGCAGCGAGAGATCAAAGCGGATCTGACAGGGATCCGACTCCGACGGGGGCCGCCTCTGAGTTTGTGTATCACACAAACTCTCTTTGTAATCTTGTTTTTTTGGTTAATGTCGCTAGTGGCGCAATCGAGATTGATTTCGATCTGAAGACTCAATAGTTAAAATCACATTTGTCTGCAGGTGATGAAGTTGCATAAGTCAGACTTAGTCAGTTGATTATTTCTTGAACGATGCGGTCCAAGGAAAAAATAAGTTTCCTTCCTAAGCTCTTTCTTGAGTGTTAATACAGAATCTTTAGCTTTTTCGCCTGGGATCTTTTTTTTTTCTTAGCATTTGAAATTCTGCAGTAGTCCCTTAATCTGAATAGGCCCTAAATGCATTTGGCAAAGGAAATACTAACTTCAGTCTCTAATGGACAATTTTCATTGCTTAGTAGAAGACTTGTCTTCTCTACTAGCTAAATCTCCAGAGTTTCTAGAATTTTTCGAAAATGTATCTCTAACGATCTTTACGGCTTCTCATGTGACGCTCAATTAGGCTACGTTTCAATAAAGCGCCTAAAGCTAGAAGCAGTGAAAGAATTCCAAAATGACTAAAACTCAAAAGAAGAAAGGTAAAATGAAAATAAATTAGACATCTACATCTACATTCCAGAGTTCTATTTAAAAAAACAATAACATTGCACTGGACAATGAAGCAGAAAATATACTATCTATATATATTATACATAGGTCAGTGGTACTATTATAAATTTGTCGTTTGTGTAAAACAAGTGAATTGAACATGAAGTAACGACAAATACTGTGTGCCTTCTAAGATTTAAACAAATTTACTAAAGCTGTTCTACAGGCGCCCTTGAGTCCACCCAGCTCTAATGGGTACCTGACATTAGTTGGGGAAAAGTTAAGGCGGTTGGTCGTTGTGCTGGCCACATGGCACCCTCGTAAACCGTGGGCCACAGAATCAGATGACCTTTACATCATCTGCCCTATAGACCACAAGGTCTGAAAGGGGAACTTTTTTTTTGTTCTACAGGCTACAGCTTACATTTAGTTAAAGAAAATATAGGTCATTAAATTGCACACTCATAGTCAAATACCATGCAGTTTCTAATAACAAGCTCAAGGAAATATAAATAGTGAACTTTTATGCCCCTCACCACTTGATGTTCCGTACGGCCCACACCAGATGCACATTGTTAGTTCAGCTTCTTGGATGAAAATTGTGTATCTTGAGGATAGAGGAAAGGGTGTCTGTTGGCTGAGTGTATACTGACGTAATCTCCGGGAAGACTATGTGGAGAACCAGTTTGTATTGGCTAAATAAATTATGACGTAACCACGAATTAGTCCATCGCAGTCGAGATTAGCTGAGAGAGACAGTGGGAATCAAAAGAGACGAGTAAAATAGTAAATTTCTACAAAGAGTTGTATTTATTTTTCAATTGTTTAACCTATTATTAGTTCATATGTGTTTCTTAGCTAGGCAGGCCTTAGAATGGAACCCACACTGCGCAAAATGTAGAGGAGTACCAAAAGAATGTGGCAACGCGGATGAATCCGAAAGGACAGGAAAAAAAACTAGGAAACTAGCACGACACCTGGGAGAGTGGCGTGTTTTTACTGGGACCCTTTGTTCCACGATGAAGGAAAGATATTGATGGTGAAAAGTGTTTTTACATACACTTCTACTGTAGTTATAAGTTATGTAAATATTGTCGATAATAGTTATGTTCATTTTTCGCTTGGTAAAGGAAAGTCTGTTCAAGTTTTAAATTCTATATTACGTTTACAAAGGTTTAGTTGGACAGGCTGTCTCAGTCCGATGGGCACGTTGCTACGCAACCTATTTATAAAGTAGATCAAAGCAATGAACTGATTCCAAAACAAAACTGATTCTATATTTTTTTAGTATGTTTCTTGTATAAAGCTGGACAAAGAAATGTTAATGCCTTACTCCAAAATCTTCTCCCGAATTGATCCACGGAGTTCTTGGAGAAGGGGCTAACGATAATAACAAAATATTTACAAACAAGAAACATTTATATATCTTATAGAGTGATTATTGTGCTCAAAATAACTAAACAATATAACATTGTTTTTAAAAAAGCAACATGCCCTTTCCCCTAAAAATGTCATAAAAACTATCGTTGATTTGTTCTTTGTTCTTTTTGTTGAATCATAATAAACAGAATTAAATACCAACATTCAATGAAAGATGTCATACTGTAGTAAAATGATTGTCTATTCTATTTTAACATTTCGTTGTAAACGTCATCTTATCAATAGCTATTGTATGTTTAAATGTACGATGTAGAATCTTGAAATGTTCTCTTCAAAGAACATTTGGAATCTATTTCGTTGCTAACGTATTCACACAAAAAATATTTCTAATTTAAAGATAAAACATCATTTTAATGTCATAATTTATTCTTTAAAAGATGTGATAAATGTCGATTAAACTTTCTTTATAATCAAGTATGGAATAACTTCAAATACATCCGTTAATTTCTACTACGAAAAGGCTTCGCGCTCTTCTTTCCGGAAGTAAAATATAAGACACACATATATGTACATTTGTGCACGGCTATTCACAGGGCTCGCAAAGACCTTCCTGCAGTACCAGGGAACAGAATGAGATGCAAACGATAGATGCGATAGGAAGACAGCATTTAGGAATTCTTATTATGGCAAAAGACATGAAAAAAATGGAGAGAGATTGTCAACAAATCATGTGTAGTGTCTCAACGTTTGAAAAGACAAATAGAAGAGTTTTTTCCATGAAAGATGCCTTTCCAAATCGCGCACGATTCTTAAAGATAACCTGCAGCCATTAAACCACTGTTACATAAGATCTGAACAAAGTGGTCGTCTCTTTTCCGTTAGGACTAAAACAGAAAGATTTAAAACTCCTTCTTCACACTTTTGGTCAGAGTGTTACAAGATCATAGACATAAATGTACAAGATCTTATTACATTAAAATGATGGATGAAAAGAATACGAGACAATGAACGTTCTTACCTTTGATATGAATATTTGACTTTTATTTTTATACTCTTCTGAATTCGAATCATTAAGTTTACTTGTATACAGCTCATTTGTGTATTTAATACTGAAATTCAATGCAATATTACCAGCTGTGGAATAAAAATAAAAAGCTTTACATTAATGAACATTTTCTCTCACAATTATGTCATCCAGTATAGAGATAGAAAATAACAGCATTTTGTTATATATCTTAACCTATCGCCAAAAATGGATGAGCTAATTAAATGACATCATTTGTAAAAATAAAATGTTTCGGATGTTCCTTCAGAGTTAAAGATAACCTACTCGCTACTCCCTAGTCCAAACCTCTCGAAGGACGACGAGGGATGGCTGCCGGAAGGATATTGTTACATCTCCAGTGGCGAACTGAAATGTATTTATGTGTGAGACCCACTGATACAGGCTTAGGCGACGAAGGCGGGTCACAGGTCAACGGCTGGCCCTGGTGTGACCTGTACCTGTGCTCATGTGTTCTAGAGCTTGGACGGACTAGACCGGTGTGTTAGGGAGAGAAGAGTCCAGCAGAGAGAGAGACAGAACTGTATGTTAATAAATCTTCAAAAATGTAGCATGTACGCGTTTTTAGAGACTTGTGTTAGTTAAGCAGTTGTATTGTTCTTAAGCATTTGTAGTTAGTTGAGCCAATTGTGTCGTATTGGCTGTGGTGTTGTATTTGTTATTAAACCGCCACTGTTGGTTTTGAAGCTCTTGTCGTTAAGTTCTTGATGTTAAGCAGTGTTTGCAGAAGGCCTGAGAAGTGAAGTTCGTTACAATATGAACCCTGGATCATTGAGACAACCAAAAGATTTGCCGCAGCCAGCTACAGTCACAGTTTGCATTTGTTAATTTTTGTAAAATTATTTTTGTAAATTTCAAACTTACCTTTAAGCGTTGGCGATTGGTCAGACTTCGGGGATGCTGTTAGTGGCAACGTACTTGAAGCTGCTGTGGTTGAGGCTGAAGTCGAGTTTGTGGCTGTAGAAGCTAAAGACGTGCTCTGTGTTGCTGCATTTGTTGTATTGCTGAATGTGGAGTTGGCAAGATCTTTGGTAGCAGTGGTAGCAGCGGTAGTAGTGGTAGTAGCGTTAACAGTAGAACTCAATAAGTACACAGCACAAAGAGAGGTGTGAAGTACTGCGAGGTACTTGGTTGAGAATCTGATGGAAGTCATACTGAACACTTTGGGAAGAACTAACGCTTGGTTCCTTTTTTTTTTTTTGATCTTCAAAGTCGAGAAATTAAAAACTATAACCCGTAGTCTGACCAACCAAAAATAAATACACACTTAAAGCCCTGTAATTATAAGGAAAGATGTTTAGGACATGCACATTTGTATTGGTTTCTTTAGTTCACGACAGTGGACTATACTCTCTATGCAATATTCTTATTCATCTACTAGATTCAGTGAGGCCCATTACAATTTCAAATGCCCACGTGATTGTTCGCATGACTGAAAAGTTACGTACCGGTAAATGAAATGAAATTGTCTGAAACTATTTTGGTAGAAACCTGTGGTTTTGATACTTGATTAATCGGTTATTTGACTATTAGATTTTTTTACGCGTCAGACGATACCTTTATTTCTCTATTTAAAATGGGAGCAACAGTGTAGGTAGCTTTACCACCGAGTCATTTTGTGATATCCTTTTGGTAAATATTTCCATGGATCCTCATATATCTAGGTGAAGTGTAACAATCTTTTACTATCGACTCAAACCAAGAATGCCGCCATATTTATTTTATAATGCCGTTTTGATGTTATTGTTTCATTAAACAGCCACACTTTCTATATAAAACAAATATGTTGGTTTATTTAATGTTTATTATCCTGTTCAACAAAAAAAGTAAAGCTATGTTCCCTTTGCCTGGTAGATTCTACATTCAGCGTCCCAATTAATAAATACACAAATGTTAAAGATCATGATACCAATCCATCAGAGAAAGGTGAAGGTTCAAAAGTAGGTATAGATACATTTTTTCAACCTTTTATTTTTTTTATTTTAAATGGGGATTTCTACACTTTGTGCCGACCGGGCCGGATGGAACCACGTCGCGGGTCGGATCTGGCCCGCGGGCCGTATTTTGGGCATCACTGACCTAGAAGATGTCTGTTGAAGAATGAGCAGATGATGTTTTGCTAGGAGAGAGAACTGACGAAGTTTAACGAGATTTTGTATTGCAGTTATCAGATCATGAGGCTCATTGTTATGTAATACACACACAAGCACATACATACTAATAAAACTTTGTTGCCCCTCCAGGTGTCCACTGCGGTACGGTAGTTGCTGTCCAAACATTCTAACATACACCATTTCCTTAACTCTTACCCACCCCCATTCCCTCTTACCTATCGCAGGAATAAATAAAACCAAAATAGTATTGCTGTGTCATGGAAATTGTCAAGGTCAAGGTTGTTGTAATTGTTGAAACTATTACAGTAACAATTCCAAATGAGCTAAAGTAGCCAATGGAATTAAAAACACCAAGACTGTTCATCTTCTTTTTCTATCCCAGTGTTTCCCAGAGTGAGGCAAGTGTAACCCCAGGGGGGTAATGGTAGACTTTGGAAGGGGTACGCGTTGCACATCATTAACTAGGCTGATTTTTTTTAAAAGTACCCATTTAAGTAAAATGTATAATTTAAATAGAAAGGACTAAAAAGAAAGTAAAAAAACAAGATTACAAAGAGAGTTTGTGTGATACACAAACTCAGAGGCGGCCCCCGTCGAAGTCGGATCCCTGTCAGATCCGCCTATTCGCAAGATGTTTCGGATGTTCCTTCTAAGTCCCTGGCTCAATTCCTGTATGCTCCCATCCTTAAACTATCGCAATATTTCTGAAAGAACAGTAAAGGTTATATCATATTTTCAAAAGCCTTTAGTGTTTTTTTCTAACCGTGACGGACAGACCAACCAACAGACAAAACGCACAAAAATATGCTTGTTTCATTTTAATGGGGGAACTAAACAATTTTTTTTTAAATCTGATTTTTTTTAAAAATTAAGAAATTAGTTTAGAATCATGTCATTTCCGGGCTTTACGCTAGTACACGAAAGCCGCTGCTAAAAGTTCATTTTAAAAAATGTGCATGATATCTACATGCCGGTAGCATTTCTTATAGTAACATTTCCTCCCTTACATTTACGTAATTGTTTTAGAATTGGTGTTTTGTTATTAAAAAATCGCTTGCATAATTAATTTTATAAATTAAACGGTTTGCTTTTAGAAAACTAAAAGTAGCCGTTGCACCTAAACTTTTCAAGCCGCATTTGATGGTGAAATAATATTTTTCGTATCTCTTCTAGTTTTGGCGCTCTGAGTCTGACAGACGGACAGACAGACAGACGGACATTTTGCACAAACCTAATAGCGGCTTTTCCCCTTACGGGGGCCGCTAAAAAAGAGGAAATATTGCAGACTTCTATTACAGTACGTAAAATGTCCTCGGAGACTAAGTCAACATAAGCGATATTCAACGAGGGCGAGGTGCTTGAGTGGTTTAGTGTTTGGCTTCTAAACCTGCGGCCCTGGGTTACAATCTCGATGAAGACTGAGATTTGGAATTTTGGTACTTTTAGAGTCCATTCAACTTTAGTTGGGGAAAGTAAAGGCGGTTGGTCGTTGTGTTGGCCACATGATACCCTGCTCTAATGGGTACCTGATTTTAGTTGGGGAAAGTAAAGGTGGTTGGTCGTTGTGTTGGCCACATGATACCCTGCTCTAATGGGTACCTGATTTTAGTTGGGGAAAGTAAAGGCGGTTGGTCGTTGTGTTGGTCACATGATACCCTGCTCTAATAGGTACCTGACTTTAGTTGAGGAAAGTCAAGGCGGTTGGTCGTTGTGTTGGTCACATGATACCCTGCTCTAATGGGTACCTGACTTTAGTTGGGGAAAGTAAAGGCGGTT
>JADKLZ010005465.1:9754463-9765145 GCA_021533235.1 Biomphalaria straminea | reverse complement strand
CTTCTTAAGTAGTACAATATCGTCTTCTTAAGTAGTACAATATCGTCCCGATTTAGTTCATTCCAGTTTGATTTACAGTGTTCCTCTTTAAAGTCGATGTCTAAGATGAAAAGAATAGATGATATAATAATAATAATAGGCTTGTCTTCGAGTCCGAAGATTAGTGAGGAATACAGTGTTTCCCTTGGCTGTGCAGTCCCAGCTGTGATCTACATATTTTGCCACATCCAGGGCACTCCTGTCTTACACGGCACTGGATATCAAACAAGAAAATATTTTTTTAAGTACTTTAAAAAAAAATGCTTATATTAAGCGTGCTGTATCGATTAGTTTGTATCAGTCTTGTAATTAAATTTGTAATAGATCTAGATTCTAGACTAACAATAAAAAAGCATCTATACAAATTTAAAAAAAAAGGGGGGAAAGACCTAATTTCGAACTCATGCCTCAAGCTTTCTCAGGCTTTCAAGCCAACCCAGTAACCACTCTGCCAGTGTAGAGATTATGGACATGGACAATTGTCAAGTCATCTATTGTTTCGATAAGCACGTCCTGTTTCTTAGATTTGTGTTGACTAGGACTCGGCGACCCATAAAGACTTAAGGACCCATTCAGCTTAACCAACCCTTCAGTCAATTACATTTTCTTTCCCGTGTTTGAGATTGTAAACAAAATAATTTATTATCCAATAGTTAATAAAACTAATTGTTTAATTTTTAATTCGATTCTTGTGTTGTCGGGAGGAAGAAACAATTGCGCTAAATTTCAGCTAAATCCGAGATTGGGTGTGGGAGAAATACCATGTAGGCCTACAAATGTTTTTACCAGACAGAGCTATTTGATTTACACTTTGTAAATAAACAAAAAATGCAATTAGCTTTATGTAGACTGTCCCTTAATTCTTTAAAAATTTTGATCTTACAATGTTTTTGAAAATCAGATTTTAAATTTTCTAGCTTGCTGATTTTCGGTTCAACTGTTGTTTTCTTTAGAACCATTTGGTTTTTAAATTAATTATAGGCTATTTGTTTTAAACTTTTTTAAAGTGTTATATTTTGATTTATAATTCAAGGCCATTAAGCTATTTTTAAAAACAAAACTATGGAAGAATGTGTAGTGAAGATTACTTAATCATTGGTGGGAATTAAGATTCTTAGGTTGAAATCTTGCTGTTTACACAATTTCTGAAGAAACTTTTTTTTTTAAAGAAATAAATCTACGCCACTTGTGTTCGCATTCTTTTGAATTTCAAAATGACAAGATAACAGATCACGTCATTCAGCATCTCAGTCAACATGTCACCATTTTGGTTTCTATGTCTTTGATTAACAATCATCTGCTTGTAAATTAAATTATTAGAAAAAATAAACACAATCGAAGGTTTGCTAAATACAGTCACTAACGATTACGTTGATGTGTAGGCCTAATAATCGGAGTTTTATTGAAATGATTGAACAAGTGTAAACCATAATGGCTAATGAAAAGCCATAAAAATATACAACTAACTGACGCGCCCAAAAATATCACAACGAGGCTTGATAGGGTAGTCACGATTTACTATTGTCTAATCTTTCGATGTCGTCTGCCTGGCGATAAAGTGACACTACGTCTTCACACGCAATCAAATGTCGTCACTTGGATATAGAAGATAAATAAGGCCGGATTTAGAGGTTTGGAGGCCCAGGGGGGATCAAATTAAGGAGCCCCCTAAATATCTTTCGAATAAAAAAAATCCGTTTAGTCTCTCAAAAATTTATTGCAAATAAAAAAAATCATATCTCCAAAGAATCTAGTAATTTGTTTCTTTCAAATACAATTGTTCAAAAACTAAATTACCGCGTCAACGAATGGGGGTTTGCGAGCTTTTTTCGACGAAAAGTCGTTGATGATTTTATTCTAATATAGCTCCAAGAATTAAATACTTTCCATACTAAGTAGAGTCTAGCTTCTAGAGCCAGGAAAAAATCACTTCCAATATTAAGTAGAGTTAGCTTCGATAGCCCATCTTTGGGAACAAGTTACTTCCAACATTAAGTAGAGTTAGCTTCGATAGCTCATCTTTGGGAAAAAGTTACTTCCAACATTAAGTAGAGTTAGCTTCGATAGCTCATCTTTGGGAAAAAGTTACTTCCAACATTAAGTAGAGTTAGCTTCGATAGCTCGATCATCTTTGGGAAAAAGTTACTTCCAACATTAAGTAGAGTTAGCTTCTAGCTCCAACAATAAATCACTTCCAATATTAAGTAGAGTTATTAGCTTCGATAGCCATGTTTTGTTCCAATGTTGTTCAGGGCCTATTTTTTTAATTATCATTAAAAAAAAAAAAAATTAAAAAAAAAAAAACAAGCAGTTCTCCAGTTTACCTGCAGTTCTAAACATACACTGAAGATTAATTAAAGTGATTAGACTACACAAAATTGTTTTTTTTTTTCAAATATAACTTTTATTACATACTGTTCAACATGATCCAGTGTAGCTTCATTTGATAAGGGAACTACACTACACAATAATGAGTCAGAACTTTACATATTTATAACAAAAAAACAAAATTGATCATTGTAGCTTTTTTTATCAACTGTGTCTATAAATGTATAACACAAATGTATTGTACAAACTTCACAATCATACAAAATAATAAAAATCTATGAATCATAACATTACCGGAGGGCACTGCACAATAACTTGTGTGCATTGCACCACTCAATAGAAAGTAGACTACATATGTGCTTTAAAAAAAATGGATTTTCAATATTTTTGAATTATCAAACTAAATTTTTATATTAATGGAATCAACTTAAAGAAATTAAGACAAGGTCTAGCAGTAGTTACTGGCATTAGAGTCTACAAAATAAAAAACTGAACTATATGAGAATCGAACATTAAAAACATGACCACATGATAAAACCCAAATTATAAGGTGATGACAGAATTATTTTACTGCCTCTATTAAATATTGCTTCTCAGATGACTTCTTAAACAGATTTACAATGTAGGCACAAATCAAATGGCTTCACTTTGTTTGGTTTAACATGTTTGTTTTTTTTTGATGATCCATCAGAAAGAATTTAAGATTTTTTACATGCTAGCCTAAACCTCCTGGGGATGGCACAGAAAATCTAGATAACACCAGGAAGTCATCAGATACTAAATAAAGTCAATAAATAATCATTTTCTATAATATAAAGCAGAAAGTAAGGCATATATATGTATGTCCTGAATAAAAATCAAAACCAATTGACCAATCTTTAGCAAACTTAGCATAAATGTTTCTTACATCATCGAAGGGACCATAGCATATCTTTAATGTGCCTCCCACAACCAGAGGGCCCCAAAAAGAAAAATATTACCCGATTGTATCTCTATTAATAAAGGAAACTTTTGAACAAATCGGGTAAACCCGTTTTCACTGTATTTTATATGACAAATAAGTTGAATAGTTCAACCCATTTTCAGACTCTTCTTTTACTTTTGTAGCTAATGTAAAGGGAACATTCTTCATGTCTGATATAGATCTAAATCCAATCTAGTAAAACCCAGACTTAGACCTGCAGGCCGAGGGTAATTTCCTATCTTATAAATTAACGAGTTTCCTTCAATGGATAAATTATTTACTTCCGTAAGTCAAAACGTTCACTGTGCATTTTGATAAAGAACACATTTTGAGATGCCAACTGTCACATTTCACATAGTTCTTTGTGATCAAACAGTTTTCAAGAGAATTCAATATGTGTGTTTCTGATACAAGTTATCCTGTTTAAGCCAATCAATGCGTAGATAGCAAAACAATGTGTAGAATTAAGACCAAGTTGTTCATCAACAAATGAAAACAAATCTCCAAAGGTCTGGATGGAAGTAGACAAGAGAGCATGTAAGACTAATATTTTAGAAAGAAATAAAGAAGCAAAAGAAATGTTCCACTCAGACTACTGGTGCTAAAGTCAAGTTATTTAGCCTAAATACAACTCAACTTCTCTTCTAGTGCCTGTGTGTGGGTTAAGTCATGTAGTAGGGAAATTAGAAATAAATAAAATAAAAAAAATTTTTTTCTAACTTAAGTATGTGAGTCTTCTATGTAAAACACATTACTGAAACTAAAAGACTATATATTAAGTCTATGAAGGAGTTTGTACTACAGGATACATTGACTTTTAAAAGATTCAGAATAAATTTAGAGCATCTTGTGATTTACAAACAGGCGCTAAGGGAAAAGAGTGGGGAGTTTGTGCAAAGCATTTAATGAACATAAATTGTGATAAGCACACATGGGTCAAATATATTGATTCAATCAGCCTTAAAGTCAAGGATTAACTTTACACAAGTACTATTTAATAAAGCAAAATAAAAACTGACTAAAGACATAGTGTGATGGAAATAATGTAATTTAGCCTAAAATATATTTTTCTTCGATTTTTGTCAACCTTTAAAAAATGAAATTTTTGGTTAGTGCTAATACAAATTTGAGAGATTTATCTAAATAATCCTCTTAGATTTTTAGTTTTCAAAGGTCATTTTGGATCTAGGTTTTTTGAGCTTATCTTTTAACATGTTGTAAGATATTTAAAATTTTTTTACAAATTAATACTGTTCATAGATAATTATAACAATTTAAAAAAAAAACAACAATGATTGAACATTACAACACAATATTCCATTTGACAATTAAAAACAAATTCCTAACTTTTCTAAGAAAATAAGAATAATGCATTTTTAATAAAAACTAAGAGCAAGAAACACATGGAACATTTTTTTTTTAAATTGCACCATTGTCTCTAGTTTTTATATGCATTGCTAAAGTTGGCCAACAATGCAAACAAAAAAAAAGGTAGATGTTACACAAAATGAGGACAAAATGATGAATGGTGAGTTGAACTCCATCCTGAAACACTAATGATGTGGTGCTGTACATTAAGATCAATACATAGCTATTACAGAGATTTCATGCATGAATATATATGAATAGATATATTAATATAAAATATAGGTGTGTAATAAATAATAGTTCTATTGGATGGTTAAGTACATGTTCAGTCTGTACTAGGTCGGAGGGAGCCTATAATCTATTACATCTCAGCTCCAACAAATCATTTCCCTACGCTCAACATCAAGTGAGAGAATGAAGACAACGATATCAGATAAATGCCAATGATTTATACCATATTCAAAATCATATGCACATGCATTCGACAATTATATACAGAACCCAAAACAAATAGACAGCTCTGAGGCAAGTCAATACTGCAATTATTCTACTCAAGATACACATACACCTTTCACTCCCTACTATAATGGAGTGACAGTTTCATACTGTACTGAGACATATCATCCACACATAAAAACACACACGTAAGATAAAATACTGATTGATTAGCGATCTAGCACTTCAATGCTTGCATTTATTTATTTTTTTTGATAACATACAAAATATATAAATAATGTTTGCATATAAATCTGCAATGAGAACCATAGTTGTACATTTTTAGCACCTAGTAGAGTCTACAATTTTCTGAAAGTTCCAAATATAGAAGACTTACAAATTATTTGAAATGAAACTGAACTAGAACATTGGACCTACAAGTGATTAGAAAGAATAATCTGTGATCCTAGGGAACAAAAAGGATTCAATATAATTGCTTGGATATACAAAGATCATCAATATCCTTGTGAATTTCATCTATAAAACTTCAATTCACTTCAATTTTATTCACTAGATCAAATTTGACAAACTTTTGATACTTGAAAGATAGTATCTATTAGAATTTGTCAAGGTTATGTCAAAATGAAAGGTATTAGAATGAAAAATACTTATATTGTATTCAATATTTTCAAGATTTGATGCACTATCTGGAAACCAAAAACATAAATATCATCATTTCATAATTTTTTTTTTTTTGTAATAAAATGTGCAGTAAAGCTTTCCTTCAGTCAAATGAAGTCTGACTTTATATTCTTTACTACCAGACCCAAGTAAATAGTATGATATTTACAAATAAATAGAACGTTTTGTAAATATTTTCTTTGACAACATTTGTTAGAAAATAAAGTTTGTTTACCGGTATACAATATAAATTTTTAACATAAAGAAAGAAGTCTATTGTAAGTTTCAATTCAGTTAATATATAATGAAAATTGGATAAAACTACAAAGACTGTGATTATAACTTTTGAAAACATGGTCATATAACCTAGCCTAGCACAGAAGTTCCTCATTTTGTGTTATTTATGGCACCCATACTGAGGATTGAAGCTGTGCACAGCAGCCTAGAGAAACAGGGCTGGGTTAGACTCAAAACTAATTCACAAGGTGCCCTAATGAGACAGCTACAAAAGCCCAATACAAGGTATAGTTAACTATGACACTGTACTGAAAAAGCAATAACTGGCGTAACATTAGCCTTGATATGAAATAATACAAATTTATTTTAGAAATTAAAACAGATTTCCAAATGAAACATGATTAAAGCAATATGCCATTGCTACCCTTCAACACAGAAGATGTTTGAAATAATTTGGACTACAGGGAGATGCACATAGATCATAAATGAGAATGTTTTTTTTGTTGTTTTTTTTTTGCAGTCAATTATTAAAGTCTTGAAAAGATAAAATGATTAATATCCTCATGGTAGAATAACAGCAACTCTAGACAGAAAGCAATAGGAAAACAAGAAAAGATTATTAAAATCAATCTTAAAGTCATCACAAGTTTTATAAAAGGATAATTCTTTAAGATAGAACATTAAGTTGGCACAAAGCGGCTTTCAATATGTGATACATTCTACACCAGAAAATAAAATGTCTTGAACTGTGTAAGTTATACAAGTTCAACATAACCAACTTCAATAGATACAGCATTCTAAATTATTCAGTCCCGTTTGATTTGTATAGAATGACCAACAAAATAATTTAAAGGGCTCGTGGCTATTTCCTCAACATTATTTGTTGAGATAAAAAAAAAACTATTGCAGTACCCTATTATGAATATCTAATGATGCATACATGATGTGAAAAGCTAAATTAAAATTAAAAAAAAGTGTAAAATGCTGCAGTTTGTTCTTTTTTTTTTTTCAAATGTAGAACATAACCAAAGAGTTAATTAGAGCTTGCAAGCATATGAACATAATTACAAAATTAAACAAAATGTTCCTCTATTTACATTATGAATAGACATGCTGTAGAACTGGTCTATCACACAGATGATAGCTGGTTTATCCTTGTCTAAAATTGAGTGCAGTTTTTAGCAAATGGTGGTTTTGGATGGACATGCTACTTCCGGATGGCAAAACTTAGATTGAAAGAAATATCTTGGTTGTAGGGAGCAACACTGTGACTCCTTGTGTGTGAGTGATACATGAGCAAGCCCTGGAAATGGGGATATTGTTATAAATCAAACACATTATTACAACCAATCTCATCGGACTTACGCACTGACACTCTCTAGATTAGTCACTATTAATACTTTGACATTACTTTTGGGCTCTGTGTAAACATGTACTTTGATGGTTGAGAGAAAAAAAAAGTTTCTTGACAATAAATTATGAAATATTTCATTTCCTTATCAAACTTTTTGTTAATGAAACTTCCAACCATGTTCTCTGTATATTGTACAGTCTAACAAAACACATGAAGTCCAACAAGAAACACAATTATGTCTCTTCTTTATCACAATCTACATCGTGTCCCTATCAAAAGTTTTATTATGAACAAAATGTGTCCCCACAGTGTTAGATTCCCTTTTTTCAAGTGTAGAGAGTGATTCCCCACTCAAATTCTGTGCTGGTTAAGCAACAATCATTTTGTTACATCTCTTGATTGCACTTGTATGGTGCATTGAACAGCAAAAACTGTTCTGGCATTTTGGGTGAGAATCAGATCTTCGAAAGTTGGACTCAATGTTGACTTATTCCTTTCTTTTGTTGGTTTCAATTCACGCCACTGGAATTCACATAATAGTGAGTCATTTGACTCGCATAGTGCTCCTGCGGATGTCCCGTGGATGATTTATTTACAGTGCAGAATACAGTGTAGACATTTTGTTCTATGAATATCATGTTTTGTACAGTCCATGCAGCTCTACAGAAGAGTTTTAATAACATATTCCTATTGCCCTAAGGGAGCAGCTCAATGCTACTCTGTGTCACATTTCTGAAAAGTTTTTTTATTTTGTTGTCTTGTTATTTGTTTTATACTTTGGACTCCCCGGACTTTAACCGGACACCCATCGTTTTCACCTCTCCATCGTCCAATGTCACTGAACTAGATATCCCACCATTCGTGGGTGTGTAATATTGAGAAGATTCTGCCTTGCTGTGCACAGGAGACATGGATACAGTGGGAACTGCCTGGTAGCCATTGTTTCTGGACCACTTTGGCTCCCAGACATTCTTACTGTTGTCGAAGTAGACTGGGTTGGCCACAGCATTTTCAGCAGCTTGTTTAGGCTGGTAGTTGAAGTACAGGTGCTTCCCACCATTTTGATCAGAAATTTGATTCAGCATTGGATCAGCTTCATCAAAAGGATCATCCGATGAAACATCTTTCTCATTCTGATAATAACCTAATTCATGAAAAAAAAAAAATTAAGTTATATAAATAAATAAATAAATTATAGCTTTTATATAGCGCTACTTTCATGCTTATAGCATGCTTTGAGTGTTAGGGTCTAATGTCATTGGTGGGCCGTTGGGGGGAGGGGGTATCTGGGAGAGGTTTTTCTGTGCTGCCTTTAGGAGTTCAGTAAACACAACTGTGCTTAATTTGGGTGTTGAACCTCGACCCCCTTTATAGGTAGCCAAGCCAAGCCAAATTCAAGCATACTTAGCCTTTTGACCACAATTTGAACTTGGAATGCAATCTTAATTATTAATAAATTTAGGTTTTAAATATGAACTGTTGAGCTTCTATTAACAATTTCTCATGGTAGCATACAAAAATACTATGTGAATTAAGCAGATAAACTCTATTTTTTTGAGAATAGAATACATATATCAAATAACAAGTAAAAAGCTACCTTTGCCATCTAGGTCAAGGTAGGCCAATGACTGAGCAGCAGCTCCAGGCTGTAGGTAGTCATCTTTGTCCACAGGTAGCAGTACCGATTGGGGCAACTTGGGACTCATGATCTGTGGGCTGTACTGTTCACTGTTTGTGTAGCCAGTGTATTCAGGGAATCCATCATCCAATGCCAAGTCTACTTCCTCTGTAGTAAGTGAGTTAGCAGGTTTAATAAACTTTAATATATACTATATAAACTTATGATGATAGATTAAAACATATTAGCTGTACACAAACTTTAAAAAAAAAAGTTCCCCTTTCAGACCTAGTGATCTATGGGGCAGATGATGTAAAAGTCATCTGTTTCTGTGGCCCAGGATTTATGACGGTGTCATGTGTCCAGCACAATGTCCAACTGCCTTTACGTTTCCTCAACTAGTGTCAGGTATACATTTTTGCTGAGTGGACTCAGAGGTGTCCTGAAGATACCGAAAGTAAAAATCCCAGTACTCACAAGGGTTCGAACCCCGGGACCCTTGGTTTGGAAGCCAAGTGTGTTACCACTCAACCACCACACCTTCACACATAAACTTAGTTTGCTTTCAATGCATGACGAAGATTGAAATGTCAAGTGTATTTAGAATACATAATTGAATTCTCAAATTGTGTGACTTGAGCTTCAACATAAATTGTAATAAATGTTAACAATTAGCTCTTCAAAATAAAAATAAAAAGATTGTGCTAATTGATGACCCCCAAAAATTATTAATAAAATGCTTTTACAAGTTATCAACTTGTTTACCAAATTTGAAATGTGAATAGTTTTGATATTTAAAATGAGATATTTCTACAAAAAGAGAGTTGCAATTCCAAAACACCAATGATTGAAACTGTTTATTACCTTTGTCTTTTAGATATCTGATGGGATCTGAACTGTATCTGGAGTTGACACTGTCCACCCTAAAATGAGGTAATTCTCTCTCCTGTTTTGCTTTTGCTGCAGCATTGAGGTGGCCATATTTCTTATCTCTAATTTTCTGATTATCCCAGTGGGGTTTAAGAGATTTAGCGCCTGGACTGGTAGGTTCAACAGCAAAATGATGTGATGCCTAAAAAACAGATTTAAAATATTTTCTTATTGGAGTTTTTCTATCCTGATAATGATTCAGTAAATAAAAAATAGAGAAAGTTGTTTTTGTTATCATGTATTTGACTTGGGATACAAATAGTGATATCAAACAATTCAACAACACTGTGATAAAATCTAGATTCAGGAATAAGTAAAAAAAAAAAAAAAGACTATATTGATATTTTTCTGTTAAGGGACACAAATCAAGGAAAGGAAATATGTGGGAAGCGTGGTCGACAGGCTAAGTGCGGCTTGAGCTTGGCTTGGCTTGGCTACCTAGAAGGGGGCTCGAGGTTCAACACCCGACTCGGGCAGAGTTGTGTTTACTGAGCGCCCAAAGGCAGCACGGGAAACCAACTCCTAGATACCCCCCCCCCCCACTGGTCCACAAATGAGATTGGACCAAAGCGCTCTGAGCATGCTATAAGCATGGAAGTAGCGCTATACAAAAGCTATAATAATAATAATTAAGCAACCCACAGGGAAAGAAAATGTCTGGGAGACCAAAGCGAACATGGAAGAGATCAGTAGAACAAGAGGCAAAGATGCAAGATGGACATGGAACC
>JADKLZ010005465.1:9724105-9743152 GCA_021533235.1 Biomphalaria straminea | reverse complement strand
GTAGGCCATACCAGTGTGCACCAGTAGGCCATACCAGTGTGCACCAGCAGGCCATACCAGTGTGCACCAGCAGGCCATACCAGTGTGCACCATCACAAAAAAAAAGCCCTGGTCTTAGTAGTAGTGTAAGGCTCTTCCGCGGTGTAGAGTACAACCGATGAAGTAAACAGGAGGTAAGCTTCAAACTAATTCAGTAACACAGGTGTAAGGCCAAAACAATCAATATAGGTAGTCGACACTAGTGTTAAACATGTTTAATGATCATAAAGGAAACCGTCAAATGTCACCTACTCCTAGCCGTCTAAATGATCCTTCTTATTCCTACTGTGATATGAAAAGCTTCCTGTTTATAGCGTCTCTTATAGTGTTCTTACTTTTTATCATCACTAAGTAAAAACTTCCCCCTATTCCTGAAACAAATAACTAATTCCTAATCATGCCATAACAGTAGGTAAATAATTTTTAAAGTTGCCCGAACTGGATTGGATTTTTAAAAAAAAATTGTCAAAAATATATTGTATAAATGACATTTTCTAATAAAACTGTTAGCTAAAAAATGATTTTATTAAAAAAAAAAAAGATTGTATCAGATCAACATTAGCTTTTTCTGAAACTAATCATTCAGAGTGGTACAGTAAATACACACCTGTCTTTGGACAAAGGTCTAATATGCTTTTGTTTTAAATATACACAAAGCTATTGGATAGTTTTTAGTTCTTTTTTTCTCTTATGTAATTAGAATTTCCCTTTTTTATTGACCTAATTGACTTAATTACTTAATAGCCAGTACTATTATATGCTCACCCTTTGCAAAATGGATGACAAGGTAAACAGTAATTAGTTTCATTAGGATACATGGATTCACCACAGCTTGGTTCACAGCTGATTTGGCCATCAGAGTTTAACAAGGCAACATGGGCACACTTGAGACAGTCTTTGTTGGTCTGTTGGGACATACATTGAGAACAACACAAATGTATATTTAAGAAATGACAAATCTAGAGGAGTTTTTCATAACTAAACAGATCCTAAATCATAATGATTAAACTAATGAAAATTCACTACAAAAACCCTGACAGAAATTTCAAACAAAGGTTTTTCAAGCTTAACATGCTTGGAAGGATAAGTTCACCCACTTATGTAACCATTCATTTACATCTGTGCATCCATTGTCTTCAGAGACAGAAGGAGCCATACTATTTACATTGGCAAAATGTTAACACTTTGCCCAGCTTGAATCAGGCTTACTATGTGATTTAATAATAATTTAGTTTTAAATAATAATTATTCTTCACTTTTATGATTGTACATTTCACAAAGCAATATAATGAAGCACAAAAACAAAATGAAGTTATGAAATTTACAAACATGTCAGAAATTGTCACTGAAAATATCAAAGCGAAAAGGTCCTTTGAAATAAAGTCAAGTTCCTAAGTAATAGCTCTCATCAACTCAAAAATGACAGATTAAGTCCCATTCAAACTTACCGGTCCTGTACAAGACCCTTCACATTCCGCATGGCACTGTCCACAAACTTCATTGCCCTTGTGATACAAGTGTGGGATGGCATCGCAGTTTTCAAGACACAAGGTGGTGGTGTCATTGCTGTAAACAAAGTTGGCACACTTGACACACTTAGATGGGCCTTTGCCCCAGCAGCCAGACACTCCGCACTGACTATCACAAACCTCATCATCGTTAACTAATAAATGTAGAGAGAAATAATACATTTTAAAAAGATTATAATGATAATTCATTTTTAATGAAGTAAAACTAAATACATGACTGAAGTATTATTTTATGAAGATGTCCTTTAAAAGACATTCTGGTCAGCAGGTGACAAAAAGCTCACCCATTTCTGGGTTTAACAGTTTATGAGAATACCACTAGGCCTGAGCAATGACAACAGATTTGATTGTGATGTTAGATAAGAATAAGGGTGGACTTGGAAAACATGTTACATCCAGAGTAAGTAATTCTTGCTTTCAGCTCATATTTGTTACAACAGATCACATTTTGGTTTACAGATCAGAAAAGGTCAAAAGTCAACAGTAAGTTAATAGATGAGAAAAATGTCAGATAGTAACATTTGGTTGATAGAGGAAAAAAAGGGGCAAACAAAAATATTTTGATAGATAAGGTTGACTTTCTATAAATAATATAGGCATTTCAGACTGTTAGCATTCTGGTTTCAAATAAAAAATCTGGCATACAATTGGAGGTTTAGACTAGATTATTCTTCATTCTTAAAAGAGTACTTCAAGTTTATTCAAACAATATAAGATCAGAAACAAATCATCCTCATGACATAATGGACTCATTTAATTTTGTTCTAATTAGACAAAAATATATTTCAAAAATTATTATGTGGCAATTTATGTAACTTATTTACAGTTTTTAGTTTGATCCAAGGCTGAAGTAAGCAGGATGTAACAAAACAAAAGCATATTTGGGTGCGTTTTGGGTGTAAAAATTGATTAATTAGTGTTTTTTTTTTTTTACAAACTTACAATGTTTGTCTTCCACTCTCGTGCATATTTTTCTCAATAAAGCATCTACATGTAGTGTAGCATGTCTGATAATTCTAAAGAGATGCATAGTTAAAATAGGGCTATTCTTTGTCTTATACATGCCTAATGTCTATTAATGCTGGCTCTGTTAACCCTTAAAGTGCTTAGCTGTTTTACAATGAGTGAATACAAAATGGAAATACAATTCTAATGTTTAGAGGCTAAACTACCACATGTGTTTTAAAGTTAAGATTGTTGGTAGAGAAAGGTGTGAGGTGGGAAATAGATTGGGTGGTTCATATCTAGATGGTCTTAGGGTTTGCTTGGTTGGTGCTGTGTCAGGACTTCTCCATATTTTGGCTATAATAAATTCACAATTTTCTCTCATTAAAAAATGTGGTCCCTAGTGCTGCCTTCATAATTACATGCAATATGTATACATTCCATTTCACTTGAATAGAAAAAAAAAACACTCTTTGAAAAAATGTAAGCCATTAATTTAAAAAAAAAACAACATACCACACTGTTTAGGATCTCTGTTATTTCTCACGTCTATAATAGCGAACTTGTTAGTATGCGTAAGGGCTGACCAGTTCACTGTGTTTACATAACACAAGTGACGGTTTCCAAAGATATGAATATTGCCATTGTGAATATCCTTCAAAGAGTTTAACTCCAAGGACTTTAGTGGAGTCAAAATTATAGACAAGGATAATTGGTGTGAACCTCTGAAATCATATTGGAAAAATAAAAAGGTAATGAATAGTATACAACTTTTATATTAATTTTATAGTATCATTTTAAGTAAATGTTTTCATATGAATTAAATACTGTATATAAATTATTATCTTCCACTTTAAATATAAATTCTTTTCTGTGAAATTAATTATGATGGAAGCATTTTGTTTCCCATGAAGCTTGATTAACACAGTGGAACTCACTTATCACTGCGTACCATAGAATTAACATTGCCTGTTCAAAAAATCTAAACCTGATGTATTAATGAGACCAGTTTAATTAGCTTTCTAGACTGTGAAAGTGTTAAGAATTAAAAATTTTTATGCTTTTTAAAATGAAAAGCAAATCAAACTTTTCAAACTACATGAATTGTGGGGATAATTTTTTTTTTAAGACAAGTGTGCTTGTTTTTTTTTTTATGTGGATTATCAATAAATTTATATTACAGATCAACCCCATTATCAGATCATATCAAAGCAAAGCTACTGGAAAGTAGCACCCATTTTCAACACTATTGTAAAAAAAACAATCCAAATTCTCAATTACTCGTGGAAAATAGGCCTATCATCAATTTTCTGTAGCTAAAAAATATTAACTTACTAATAAGTAGTAATACACAGACTATACTTTACCCCTATAATATTTAATAGACTAATATATTGAAAATCTAATTCCTATCCCATGAGGGCAGTGTCTCCCAGTTTGAGGATCTTCCCAAATTTAGAAGGCAAACACACAAACAAAGTCACAAAGTCTTAAGAAATAAGAAATGGTGGCCATGATTAACATGTTTACTTACGATGTTTGTCTTCCATAAATAGTCCTGAGATTGGACAGGAAACTGAGATTTGTAAACTCTGGGTGATTGGATTGAATCATGACATAGCCAGTGATTTCCTTCACGTCTTTGAGTATGGTCAGATTGTGGGGGTGGATACCTGAGATATTGTAGTGTTGGTCCCTGAACAAATACAACATCTCATCATTGAATAGAACAAACAAACAGTACACGAAGGAAAGCTTCTTTAGAACAAAACAATTAAACTAGTATTTCAGTTTTTCTTTAATATTAAATAAGAATACATTATTGTAAATGCTTAAGTACTATTAACTTAAAGTTACTTAGACATAGACCTATGGTGCTATCACTCAGTGTATTGGGTGGGAAGCAGAGACACCTCAGAGATATCTACAGGCTCTACGCAGATAATGCCTATGGCTTTCAGAAGGTGTGACACCATGTTAGACCAGGATGTCCCTGTTTTAATTTAGGGCCTCCATGGTATGACTGTCTTTTTGGAACATCTTGTTCACAGATAAGCCTCGCATCATACAACATATGGTCATCACTTCGCCACAGATAAGCCTCGCATCATACAACATATGGTCATCACTTCGCCTGGGGGTGCAATTGCAATTTCTCTATTGGTCAAAAGATCTCAGCATGATATTCTAAGGATCTTTTTCAGCATCACTATGCAATGCACATGACCAGCCTCACTGTGAAGGGTTTTGTAAGCTTACCCCCATTTCCAGACTTTTCTTTGGTTAAATCTTTGTGGAGTTTAAAAAAAGTTTAAAACTTGGAGTTGAAGTTGTAATCAATACTTTTGTAGTTCTTCAATATTGTGAAGTGATGGAAGTGAGATTGTTGGAAACCACGGTTTGCCTTGAAGGTTATTCTTCACTATAAGGTATATTAAAAAAATCAATTCCTTTACTGATATTATCATGCAGAAGGCTTGTGAAAGGTAGGACTGGGTAACTTATTGTGAATTTATTAGCAGAAATCTATCAAAACAATGGTCAAAGAAATTAAAGATATTATCTCCTAACCATAACCTTTTGCAGGATGGCAGCAGTCCATGTTGGAATCTGCCACTATTGTGACAACAGTCGTGAGAGTATTCATATAAATATAATCCCAGGGGACAGTTTTGTGTTTTATCCATCTTAGCAATCTCTTATTTTCTTTGTTGTTTTTTTTGTTATAATCTTTGCAGTTTTTAAACATTTCCATTGTAGCCCAATACACTGCAACCTCTCAATATTATTGAGCAATGGAAATAAGATTGTTGGTTGTGACTCATCAACCAAGGTTATTATTCAGCGCCAAGATAATTCAGACAAGCAAAATATTCCTAAAACATGAAGGTGTTGACCAACTCATCTCCTGATATTCTCCTGTAGATGGCTTACTGAATGGTAGGAGTGGAGAAATTATTGCACACTCATTAGCAGAACACTAACAAGAAAAACAGTTTGAAAATTTTTTTTTTGAAAAAGGCAATACCTCCATTAGGAAACTTCAAATATACTAAAATAATTGTAAAAGTTTTTGGTTCAATTTAGGTATCGAGCCTGCGACACCATCAGCTGCCAAAAATTACACTTTCTCTGATGCGGCCAGCAAGGAAGACATATTTTGTGCGATTATTTATTGGTATGCCCATTGTATGAACATCTGTAGATCTAACACCAGACCTTAAGTTCTGATTTAGAGCTCAAAAATCTAGTCTAGATCTACTCCTAGATCTAGAATCCTAGATATAATCAATATTAGATTTACGTAAAAATATAAGCACTGCTTATAAAAACTTCAATAAAATGGAAGCAACTTTAATCAGTGATATTCATCAACTGTTAAACTTCTTGGAAAATCTTTAGAGTTATTTTTGAAATCAGCATCCAGGTTCTTGGAGTCAGGTTCCCTTCTGACTTGAATGTAGTTATTGTAAAAGCAACACAGGTTAAGGGTAAAGGATGACGATAATATTTGTCTTTCCAATCTTAAAGTTACTTAACGTGCAACTCTTAGAAAAGTTAGTACGAAATTCCATTGAAAACATCAATTGACAATGCCACAAAAATATTTAAAAAAAACACTGGAAAGTACAAACTCATTAACTACTACAGCTACTGTTCATGCTAATGCAGTCAAGAGACTTTGAGGGGACCAGATAGAAAGAAAAAAGGACATTGACTTTCAATAAATCAGACCTAATTAAAAAAGTAAAGTCTTAATTTTTTTTTTCTCAATTTATAAAATGGGATAGACATTGTTCAAATGTTTTAATTTTTTAATTTCTCTATAAATAGAACAGATGTTGACATACACAATTTATTCAGTCTCTTGAAAAAAAAAATTAATAAGTCTGAGTTTTATTATCATGCAATCTTTTTTTTTTCTTCTAAACTTTAAAAAAAATGCCAATGGTCTCTAAATTTTGTAGGATTTGCAAAATTAAATTTTTAGTTTAAAAAAAAAACACAATAAAGAATTACATGCAACAATTATTTAGGAAAAAAAAAAAAGGATTTAAAAAAGAAACTTTAAAGATAGAATATTTCACTGCATATAAACAGGTTTAGGTCTTGGCCTAAAGAGGAAGATAATTGATGGTAAAGAGACTATTGCTTTATTTAACGTGTTGTAGAAGTATACATTTACAAAAACTTTTTGAAGTATACCTTTAAAAAAAGAAACTTTTTGGCAGCTATCTCCTACCTCTGTTGGTTATAAAGACACAAACTAGTCACATATATTATGAGCAGATGTGAACGGTCAAGCAATGAAGTTACATAACTTTCTGGATTACTGGCATATCGCTGTCAACAACCTAATAAATAACTATTGACAAAAAAAAAAGCCAACAGAAGTCTAAGGGCTGTTAGATGTCTGACAATAAATGCTGCCTTTTATTCTTAGATAATAAAATACTATATTATAAATATATATTATCTTAGTTGCATTATTATTATAATCTCACCATTCAAAAGAGGGAGTTAAAATCCTCAAGTTTCCCTCTATACGAGTGCAGCCAGAAAAATTGGCTAACATGTTCAGATTGAGAAAACCATCTTTGAGTCCCTGGCATGCTGGGTAAATGCACAAAGAGGTCAAGTTTGTTAATTTAAAATTTCAACAAAAAAAAATACACAGTCAGGGTATACATACAACACACACACATAAAAGATGCACAAGAAATGTCGATCAAGGTTTTCATGCATATTTGGTTAGAATGTAGTTCTAAAACAGACATTTCAACACACACAAAAATGCAACAATCTGGAATGAAAGTGGTCAAATATACAAAAAATATGCAACATGACATGAAAATATCATGAGGTCAAATAGTAGACAGTTTGTTTAAATAGTTGGTGCTGTTAGAGTACTTAGACAAGAACAAAAACTAGACAACAAGATCATTTTTAGAATGAATATTATTCATTTATTTATTTTATAATATTTATTTGTATTTTATTCATTCTATAGCTATAAATATAAGTGAAAAAACAAACTAAGGTCCAATGAACAGCCTTGTTGCTTATCCAAGGTAGCCTATCATTTTCTTTTCAGCTTATTTGCATTTGAACTATTTCTGTTGTAAGAAGCCATTGGTTATATTTTTCCAGGCCTTACTGTATCTTGAATGGTTTTATTTTAAATGTCTACTTCAATTAATAGATTGTTTTCTTCCCTAATTTTGTATTACTTTATTTTCCTTTTTTAAACAAAATTTATAAAATGATTGCAATAGATTTCTGTACGTTACTAATTTCACTTTTAAATGAAAAAATTAAATTCACATAGCATTGTGGAAACTGACCCAATATAATACCCTGGCCAGCTTAATCAGAACACATATAAAGGGATGCAACTAAAATAACCTGCTCCCTTTACAAGGATCATTGTTAAAATAGAGTCATAAAAAACTTTTACCACAAGTATATTCTAAGTACATACAAATATATTTCTTAGCTTTGGTTTTAAACAGAATATTAGAATTGGAAACTTCTACACATTAAAAATTTTTTTAGAAAAATCCTAAATATTTATTATGATAAAAACCTAGACAGTGTTGTTTGGTTTTGAAAAAAAATTCCAAACAAAACTTTATTACATTGATATTGACATGGTGACTAGTAAGAGACTTTATATGACACTGAAATGTTTGACTTATTTTATTGCACATTTAAAAATGATTCATTACTAAGGAAATCATTCTATTTGTGCATGCAGCTGGAACTGTCATTAAAATAAACTGTAAACTTTGTGAATTATAAGTTTTTAAGACTTAAGCTAAGTTTAATTAATGCTCATTCATGTCAACGAAATATTCAAAGATGCTGTGAGCTTTAGGTTTAAAAACTTAAGCTACGTTTATTTAAGACTCATTCGTGCAAAAGAAATGTTTTTTTTTGCAAGGGCAAACACTGATCATCACCACACAATTGGTCACAAAGTTTTAACAAATGTTTACACAAGAAAACAACTAATTAACTCTTTCTCTCCGTAATTATTTAACACATTCCGGTGGATTGGAATCAACGTTGGTATCGTCAGTTAGGAGAGAAAGAGTTAATGAAGTTGGAAGAGTCCATTCCATTGGGGGGTAGAGGGAGCATTCAGTCTAAGACAAAGAAAAATTAAAAGACATTTCAGGCATCATTTATAACGGGCTACTTACAAATTAAATGATGCATCCTGTATTATGAGATTGCCATCTATTACTGTGCAGTTTGTAAGGTTCATTAATGTGACTATGTTTATTGGTTGGATATTTTTTTCATGATCAATTTTACAAACTTTTCAGTCAAAAAATTAAAAAAATGATGATTTTTTAAAAATCATAATTATTAATTTTTATGTTTAAAATGTTTTATTCATGTATAATTTATAATTATTTTTTTTTTACAGAATTTAAAGATTCAATAAAAAATGGTTGGAAAATTTTCATTATTTGTTGCACAAACAGGTAATGTTGGGATTGAAGAGAAAAGAGAATAGAAAAAATGGAAATTATTAAAAGTCAAATAAAACATTTCTAAGCTACAGCATTAAACATATTAAAATATTTCTATATATGAAAAAAAAAACCAGACAATAATGTACACATTACAACCTTATTGATACAGTTTAATAAATTTTTGTAAATAACCAACTGATCTTGTGCCCCTGAAGAAAGACAGGTAGACCAACAAATAGATTTTTTTTTTAATTCAGAGCACTCAAAAGATTTGGACAACTATTAATCTGATGAAGTATTTCCTCAATAATCTAACAGAATGGTATACGCTTTTGAAAAGAAATAATCACATGTTCAAAAAATCACTTTTGAAGAGCACAACTTGAATGCTTTAGAAATGCATACCACTGACATTTAGAAGCTGATGGGCAAGACATGGAAACAGTTGAAGACAGTTGCCTAAAACTGAGGCATTAGAATGAAGCAGATTGGTGACCTATGCACCAGATTGGACCGAACAAAATGGATAAATAGTTGATTCTCAGTGTCTTATCTCCTTAGTGGAATTGTGGAGGAAGTAGGGTAGGGATTATATGTCTTTAGGTGATCACTTTGAGTTGGGATTCAACTAAATTCCTCTTTAGAGATGGTGATTCACTTATGCCACATTCCATTAACTTTGAACAACTGATAAGTCTACAGTATGTTCAATCCAGTCCTACAGTTTTCACAGCGTCTTGATCGAGACAATTCATTTTTTCAATCAAAAGCATGAAACTCTATTCACCCGGCCACCCCCCTACCTGCTAAAAAACAATGCCACCTTTATGAAGCAGATGACTTTCTTTAAGAGCTGTTACTTTTCTCTTAATAGCTAATGAATGATAGATTTTAATAAACTGAGACTTTTTACCCCTCCTAAATCCACCCCCCCCCCCCACCCGGATATAAATAATGGTTACGTCTATTTATTTATTTTAATCTATGATGAACATACGTGAGAAATTCCAATAAAAAGACGAAAATCCAAATTTAATTTAATTTAATGTTAAGATGATTATATTTTGAAAAATTACAACAGTCAAACCAGAGTTTTATAACAGTGTTACTAAGTAGATAGTATTTTAACTGTTGATATTTTTAGGAAAATCTGTAAGATCCTTGTCCACCCAGATTCCAACTTTTTGTTGATTCATGAGTCCATGAAGGATTTGCAAGCTGATAAGAGGAGTAGTAATTAAGAGAAACAAAAGTTTTAATTGTGTAAGTAAGGTAAATAAAAGAAATGACTAAAACCTACCTCTTGGACATGATCCAATACACTGTTCACAATTTTTATTGTCTTTTGTATGTTTCCCATTGGAACATTCTTTAACACAAAAGTTTTCTTCTTTTAGCAAATGGTCTGAAAATAAATAAATATTTACGCTGATGTTGTCAATTGTAGTCAAAACAAATTTCCATTTGTTTGGATCAATAAAGTTATCTTATCTTATATACACTAGAAGATATGAAAAAAAAATGGGTTCTCATTTTGTAGTACATCATCATTTTGCAAAAAAACATATTTTCTGCTTTCTACAAAAACCATTATACATTGGGAAAGAAATATGTAGGACTCTATCTAAAATATTAGTCATTTTTTTTTTACTTTCCTTTAAAATAAGATTATTTAAAATTAGGATATGTCATCATTTCGAAGTAACATAATTTTAATTACTATCATTTGAAAAAAAAACAACAACAGATCACTGAATTTTAGGAAGGCTATTCTAGCTGGAAAACATTAGAGTGAATAAGGGTTGGCAGGAAAAATTTTAAGTATCAGCTGGTTTAACTCTTTCTCTCCTAACTGACGATATCAAAGTTGATTCCACCAGAATGAGGTAAATAATTACGGTAAGAAAGAGTTAAGGAGTCACTGAAAGAGGGAAACGTGAAGTGCATACCTGGACATTTGTCCCGACAAAAAATACCAAAGGTGACCTTTTGTTGACTTGTAGTTTTGATCCTCAGCTCAGTTTTATCGTAGATCTGTGTTGTTTTAGTACAAGAACTCTCACAGGTTTGGTTGTCCTTAAAGTTGCGACAAGACTGAAACAGAAAAAAATTTGAAGCACATTTTTTTTTTTAGAAGGGGAAGGGATTGATTAACTTTTGTTAAAAAATTTGGTTTGTAAGAAAGCAAATGTTTGTGTGTGGTATAAAAAATGGTAGTTAAAAAAAGCATTTTTGAAGTGAACAAAAATTAAATGAATTTGTTGTTGTCAATTTTACTTTTGTTTTCAATTTTTAAAGATTCAAATTATTAAATCTAAACTGATTCAGAATTAAAAAAGAATTTTAAAATGTATTAATAAAAAATAGAATCATTTCTTTGTCTATAAAATACATAGATCTAAATACATATAAAAGTCTACTTACAAAGCACTGATCTTTACGCGGACCAAAACAGCCAGCAGCACATTCAGGGGAGCAGCATTCATTTGGATTTGGGCCAAAACATCGACTTTGAGAACCACAGTTTGGATGGCAGTTGATTGAAGTCACTGCAAAATGTAAAACAGACATTTTGTAGCAAACGTCTTGGGAAAAATTAATGCTTTTTGTTAGTCATGTTTACATCTCAATACAACTTAACTATCATCATCATTCTAGAAGGTGCCATAACTATTTATGGTCATCCAATACTTAATCCTCCTTGTTATTAAGCAAGCATATTATATGCACATACAAATAAATTAATTATAAGGATAAATGCAATGAAGATTGTCTACAAATATTGAACTATTACTAAAGACACTCGATGAGACTCTTTATCTTTCTCCTCTTTAAAGTGTGTTGATAATAAAAGATCTTGGTGCATCTAAATAGTTCCCTTTTCAGACCTTGGTTTATAGGGCAGATGATGTAAAGATCATCTGATTCTGTGGCCTATGGTTAACGAGGGTGTCATGTGGCCAGCACAACGACCAACCGCCTTTACTTTTCCCCAACTAATGTCAGGTACCCATTAGAGCTGGGTGGACTCAAGGGCGCCAGAAAATCCCGAAATAAAAATCCCAGTCTTCACCAGGATTCGAACCCGGGACCTCCAGTACGGAAGCCAAGCGCTTTACCGCTCAGCCACCGCACCCTCGGTGCATCTAAATCACTGTTATGAAATTGATCCTGGAGTAAGTTTCTGTGCTTTCACACATTTTCCTCCCGCAGACATGTGTAAACCAGACATATCCGGGACAAATAATAAAAAAAGTAAAAACAAAATTGCACTACCCACATCCTTATATTGCATGTGAAGAGTCAGTTTATGACCCAACCACTGTTGCCAACATGCTTTGCTTATTGGAAGAAGGAAGACAGTGCGATGAATATGATAAAAGTTTCAATGGCTTCACTATCTATAGTCCCTGAAATCAGTGAGTCTGGCCATTGATTGTGGATGTATTGCATGTATTGTAATCTATAGGTTTTGACATTACCGCAACTTAGTTTAGTTGCCTGCTTGTCACAATTGATTACTGGTATTTTAAAGTTTCTCTGTCGCATTCGTTACTATTTGTTTTCTTGAGGTTTATAATAAAATGTTCATAAAGCGTTCCAATGTACATTCCACAACCACAAGGTGAACTATCAGAGATATAAAGACCCAACATTATCCATAGTTCCTGTTATGCTATGTGTATTAGTAAAATAAATTTTGAAAACCCCACACAGCTGCCATTTGTTTGTAAAAACGTGTATAACCTGCAAGTTATATGCCAGAAAATAAGGTAATTTTAAGCACAAGTGACCCACAAAGGAAAATTTGTGTCAGCCTGTTAGTATATTATGAATTCTTTGAAAACATAAGAGTTTTAAATGAGTTTTGTTTTCTTATGCGCCAGCTGTTTGTTGAATGTTGAACCTATATAATAAGCATTTTTGTTAAAGATTAATCTTGTATGACTAAAGACAATCCTATAAACTGAAAAGACTCACATTTCTGGCACATGTCTGATCCAGCACCCCAGCAGGATCCGTTGCAACTAGAATGACATTGACCACCTGTAGATAAATTTTAAAAATAAATATATAAATCTAGGCAATGATACTTGATTGAAAAGTTTAAGGGGGAAAAACTACCAAACGGCTGGATCAGTGAATTACTTTGTTCCATCCTTATCCAGTTACTATACTATTTACCATATTATATAAGATAAAAAGGAAAAAAATAGCTTCCTTTATTTTGATTAATGTTGAGTTTTACTGACTTTTTGCATGTATCATCAATTCTTTTTCTTTTTTAAAGAACGTTCCATTGAAAAATATGCTGACATCTTGTATTTGCTTTTGTGATATTCCATTAAAAAATTCTAGAGTTTCAAGAAATTTTATTTTAGCTTTAAAAATCATAATTTTTGTCTGAGAACACAAAAGTAAGCTAAGAGAGATAACTTTTTTTTTTGGTATAATGATACTCCATTTCATGAGTTATGTTCCCTTGCTTATAAGGCTACACAATTGTTTATAAATAAGCTAATTGTAAGGACTAAACTCTATTAAGAAAGTACAAGTAATAGTAAATATTGGGTTTACAAAATGGAAATTGATCCCATAAATAAACCTAGAAAAAAACAAGCGTTTGAATACATACATATCCGTGAGTTGTTTCTGCTGCTGTTGTTCATGATCTTTGTTGCTGCGATGCCCATGGCTGGGATAATGTCGTGCCAGGCAATTGTGTTCTCATAGCAAAGATTGTGGTTGTTGTCTATATAGATCATCCCATTTAAAATTTCTGAAAAAAAAATGCAAACAAACAATGACTTATTTAACAACATAAAAATACAGATATTTCAATATTATAACACTATAGTCATAACAATTAAAAAGTTATAAAGATAGCAGATAACCTCGATTTGACAAACTACCAGTATGGTAAAAATGCTGAACTACAGTTATAAGTGGAGGCTTGATGGCTGAGTCACTTGAACCAATGGGTTCTGGGTTCAAATCCTGGTGGAAACTGGAATTTCTAATTCCTGCCCTATAGATCATAATGGTCTGAAAAGGGAAGTTTACTTACATTGTACATGTATAAATAAGTTAAGTCATCTCTGGAGCAGATGGTACTAAGGTCGTGTGGCCAAAGAGACTGACCAGTTAACTTTACTTACATTGTACATGTATAAATAAGTTAAGTCATCTCTGGAGCAGATGGTACTAAGGTCGTGTGGCCAAAGAGACTGACCAGTTTTGCCTCAAGGGTCATAATATCATCAGATAATCACCTGACTTCAACATGCTTTGATTCTCACCTGTCAGTTCTTTGAAGCGCAGCTCCTTAAGCCCAATGCCAGTGTGCAGGTCATAGTTCATGGACACGAACAGACTGTATTGCAGGGGGTCATCGGGTAAGGAGTAGAGCGTATGACCTCTAATGACCTTGAGTTTGGTCAGAGGAATGTACTCCACGTAGTTCAAAGCCAAAAGCACGTAACCTGGTGGACACACACACACGCAAAGAGAAGGTAATAAATATGATTAATTTCAAAACGTCATGAATATGATTCATTTAACTAATTGTTCAATCGTTTCAATCTATGACCAATAATTCTTTACTATAATAACACTTTTGAATAAATAAACACGCTACAGACCAAGAACTATATAGATAGGTCAGATAAGATAACTGTTCATATCTCTCAATTTGCTATGATAGCAAAACAAACAATTGTCCTAGAGCTCTTCCCCCAGAGGCTTGTGATATTCAGTTGCAAGAATGTTAATACGAAACATTTCTCAAGTGAAAAAAAGAAGGAGGCGATTGATCTACTTTTGTTTTTAAAAGCTGGGCATTGGCCGTCCCGCCCGGACATTTTATGAAAAGCGTGACAGACGGCCCAAAATCGGGACTGTCACCCCTAAGTCGGGACGTCTTGTCACCTTAGTCATACATGTCTGTGATTACAAAATATAATAATAATAATAATAATAATAATAATAATCTTTATTGTCCATAAGGAAATTTGTCTTACAATTTGTGCATAATACAATTCAAACCAAGGATAATAACTCAACTCTTTTCATTAGGGTGTGTAGATATAAAAACTCTGTCCATACCCGCACATTAGACTTGGCTCTTTCTCTCCTAATCGACGATACCAACGTTGATTTAACCCCATGAAATTAAATTTTGGTTGATAAACTATAAATTAATTAAGTGTGAAAAGAGCATGCAATCCTATTTAATTCTATACCAAAATCTAACATTTTCTGATATCAAACAAAAAGTTAAAGTTTAATCATAACAGGAGAGTGTAATACAAAAATGAGCAAAAAATAAAAAATTCCATTGATGAGTGGTGAAATAATTGCGGATGGAAATAGTTAAGGTCTAAGGTATAGGCCTAAATAAAGGTGATGAACAGGATACATTTTCAGAGTATAAACGTTATTATCTTTCTAGCAAAAGTAGAGGGCCTCAAGTTTGTAAAATAAATAAATTAATTAATTAATTAAAGCGGTCGGCCTTCGATTAGTAAAATCATAATACAAATCCCTCGGCCACAGAAAACATCTGGTCATTGTAGCCACAGCACAATTTGAATAATTTTTATCACGATAAATGCTTTTTAGATGTAGCCACATTATAATGCCTAGTTTTTGTAGTTACATAAGTTTTTGTTTAGTATCATCATCATCATCGTTTCTTTGTGTTCCTTGTGGAACATAGGGCCTCGACAAAAACACGCCACTCTCCACGGTCTCTTTCAAGTTTTTTGATGGCTTCCCAGCTCTTTCCGGTCCTCTCGGCTTCCTCCAGTATGCTGAGTCGCTATGTTCGTTTTGGTCTTCCTCTACGTCTTGTTCCCTGGGGGTTCCACTCTAAGGCCTGCCTAGCTCTGTTGCTGGTATCTTTTCTAAGGGTGTGACCAATCCATCTCCACTTCCTCTCCAAGATCTGCATCTCTATATTTTTCTGCCCACTCATCTCCCATAGTTTGGTATTTTCTACTTTGTTTTTTAGTATAGTCACAGAAAACTTGGTTCATGAAGCACTGAATACCCTTACTCCCTTGTAGCTATAGAAGACTCTTATGTTATTGGTAACACTTTGAACGAAGATACAGAAACGATTACGCTGCAGCCCCCAACAATTTCCAGGCCATAAATAATATATGTTAAAGAAGCATACGGTTTTTTCTTGACAGCGGTTCTAAAATGGAATTACTCACCTTCGACTTCCTCTATGTCAGACAAAAAATCCATGTTCCAGTGGCCGTTGATGTCATCGATGCCAACGATCTCCAAGTTGTTCAACACAATCTGGCAGTTCTTGTACTTCTTGACCAGCTGATTGTATCTGTGTTGGGCGTCACCGCTCACGCTGAGACCCACTGCGGTCCCAAAACACACTGTAAAGGAAGAAACGAAAATAGTTCAGACATTGTAGTTCTAAATGTTGTTTTTAACAATAAAACAAAAATGGAAAAAAAAAATGAACAAGACGTAGAAATCCATATTTACCGGCACATATCTCAATAATGTATTATTTATTTCCCTTTTCGGTATAAAAAGAAAGCTGTTATTTAACTTTGTGTGTGTGTGTGTGAGATCATCTTTTGTTAAGAGCAGTGAATAATTATGAAAGTTTCAACACCCACAGAATGGGTGGGGAACACAAGTGTTCAAAATTTGTACCAGACAGACAGACAGACAGTGAGTTGATATAAGGGAGGGAGAACCCGGAATGGAGAGAAAACGCAGTTCGAATCCCGCACAAAGAGGACTGGAGCTGAGAATTTTCAGATACCCCCCCCTCCTTTTTTTTACATATCCACGAAGGACCAGAGCGCAAAGAGCTTTCTGGAGGAGAATGGAAGACTTTGGAGGAGCATGGAGGATTCAAGAGGAGCATGGAGGACTCTCCAAACAAAAGTATCAATACTACTACTTCCTAAGAAGATGTTCATTTTTTTCTACAAGGTCGTAGTGGCGTATCTAGGATGGGGATATGGGGGAAAATTTGAAAATCCCCAGGGCCTCCACTTAAGAGGGACTCCAAAATGGATGTTTTTTGTTTTTTTTTTACATTAAAAACTTAATATTATGCTAAATGAAGGAGCCCCCAAAGACGATTGAAATTTCGTAGCTACGCCCCTGAATTGTCGGTAATGTTGCAGACCTGCCATTAAATAAGAACATTTCTCATTGGAACTACAATGAATTTGTGTTTCCTTTTAATGAATCTCGATCTTGGCAGCAGCCAGAGAATTTGAGACACGTTTTAATAATAAGTTGAGTTTCTTTTCGCTTTCTCCATTTTATCCACTTGGCAAGTCTGGGTGACGTCCAACACAAGACTTGACGAGACGCAAGGTAAACAATAATTTGAAATAATACAAGAAATGTCACAAGTCCGTTGTAATGTAGATAAATCTAGACTGATTTAGATGTAAAAACAACTCGAGAATAGAAGAGTGCGAGGCACTTATCTTCAAGACTCGGATCGGAGCGTCAATACTTAGTAACTGCCGTGCCAGGCCACACAACCGTGGGTCCATCAACTCTATCAAATCAGGAGGCCATTAAGAGGGACCGATTGTTTCAAATGAAATATATCCCGTCGGAGAGCTGCTTAGAAAAACAAACAGTGAAATGCCAGACTCTGAGATCTTATGGAAAGAATAACGCCGAGCTCACCTGCACCCCTTCCCTAACTCGGGGGGGGGGGGCGTCTTGTTTGGTCTCAAGGCGCATTTCATTGTCGAGTTGTGTTTGAGGTGTAAGACTCGTGGTTTTACAATCATAGAACGTACACAACTCTTTCACTGATCAAACTGGCTGCGTGACAAATGTCTTTTAAGACAAGATCCTAAACATCTTAAGAAAACATTATAGGACCTAGACTAATTAAAAATTAAGGCCCATCCCACCATTCCGAAAACGAAACAAATTAACTATTAGCACTTTAATTTTTTAAATGGCCATTGGAAATTTTCCAACAAAAAGTTATTCACAGTAATCTACTGTTTTTTCGTTTTGATTGTTTAATGAATGAATGTTTTTGAATGCTTAATTCGATGCTAAAGAAAACAAAAACAGTGTACAAAAACGTACAGCCATATGCGTACACCATAGTTAATACTTTCGTATTCTGTGCACCGGATTGGTCATTTAATGAAGCGCCTCAATTTTACGAAAACCTGCACTACCAAAAAGAACAAAAAAAAAAAAAAACAAAAGGCAAAATATTTCTGTATAATGTATTTCATTTGATTTTAATTAGATGCTTCTTAATTGACCTTTATATAGAAATTACTGCATTGTATATTCTAGGTTTTGCATTTCTTATCTATCTTTTTATTATCACTAATACATTTGAAAGCCCAAAGAAACAGGAAGGAAAGGGTTAACTATTTGAGGAACAGAAAACTGACATCAAATATTTTTTTAAAGACATAAAAAAAAAAAAACGACGTTTCCATTAAGAACAAAAAAAAAAAAAAAATTTTGAAGGGAAATAACAGCAATCACAGCATCCGTCGATTACCTCCCCTCCTTTCAGACTTGGTCGCTTTGATTATAGCTACAACACGCATCGTGGTAATCTTGATCGTTTTATGGCGAAAATAGTACCGACAGATTATTATTAGGTTGTCTTCCTTGACTCTCTCTCTCTCTTTGACTCTATTTTTCTCTCTCTCTCTCATTCGGGCAAGGCCAAAAGTACAAAACAGTTACAATGCTAACCAATTAGGTCGCCATTTGGTACCATCTTGGTTGGTTCATCTCTATCACGTGCCATCGTTCGAGCAGAGCCACTCGTTTTTTTTTTCGCACTCCAACCATCCTCGATGGTTGTGAGTTCAAGATCTCCTGTTATTTTTTTTTTACCCGCTCAGTCACTAAAAGACCAACTGTTCGGGGACACACACACAAATAAATAAAAGCCCGTACAATGAACAGAAACCTCAGAAGCAGAATAAGAAATGTTTGTCCATGACATTAACTGGTAGAAAGACTTTTGATTGTTCTAAAAACATACTCACTTTTTTTTTTTT
>JADKLZ010005465.1:9709799-9720789 GCA_021533235.1 Biomphalaria straminea | reverse complement strand
TCTAATGTCTACTTAATGAGTTAAAACAATCTAATGTCTACTTAATGGGTTAAAACAATCTAATGTCTACTTAATGGGTTAAAACAACCTAATGTCAACTTAATGGGTTAAAACAAACTAATGTCTACTTAATGGGTTAAAACAATCTAATGTCTACTTAATGGGTTAAAACAATCTAATGTCTACTAAATGGGTTAAACCAATCTAATGTCTACTTAATGGGTTAAAACAACCTAATGTCAACTTAATGGGTTAAAACAAACTAATGTCTACTTAATGGGTTAAAACAATCTAATGTCTACTTAATGGTTAAAACAATCTAATGTCTACTTAATGGGTTAAAACAACCTAATGTCTACTTAATGGGTTAAAACAAACTAATGTCTACTTAATGGGTTAAAACAATCTAATGTCTACTTAATGGGTTAAAACAATCTAACGTCTACTTATTAAAGAGTTTTCTCGTAAGCGCAAACCAATTTGGCTCTACTTTGAAATCCCCATCAGAATACGCCTACCTGTAGGGTCAAATACACGAGTAAGCTCTCTCTTAATCCTGACGTCATTAGATACGCAACACGACCAAACATTTTCCCACATAATTCTGTGTTTACACCCTAAGGCATCAGACATATTTTTGAAAGGATTTTAACAGCTTTTTTTTTTTAACTTCATTTTCCACACAGCGCGTTTCTTTAATTTAATCACTTTCTTCCCCTCGGCGTCCATCACGGACGTTGCCTCGGCAATAGAGGAGAGGATGTTACAATTAACTCAGCGTTAGGCAAAAGCTTCTAAATGAGGGCAAAAAGACTGCGAGTAGATCTAAATGTACCAGTATTATAGACTTAGCAGAACACAGAAAAAAACAACTTATGTAGTTGAATAGATTATGAACATCATTCTTAAAAGTACACGAGTTTAACACGATTAGATAAGTGAAGTTCCCTTTCAGACCTTGCGATCTATGTGGCAGATGATGTTACGTTCATCTGTTTATGTGGCCCCACGAGGGTGTCATGTGACCAGTACAACGACCAATCGCCTTTACTTTTCCCAAACTTAATGTGACCTACCCATTAGAGCTGGATGGACTCAGACTCGAAGTTAAAAATCCCTATCTTCAACAGGATTTGAACAGTTGATCCTCTATTCGGAAGCCAAGCGCTTTGCCGCTCAGCCACCGCGCCTCCAAGATATGAGAGTCAGACTGAATTTGTAATGCTACAATTTGTGTGTGTGGGGGGGGGGGGGGGGAGATAAACATGTAGAAACAGTGATCAACATTGTATGTTAGGACATTCGTTGATATTTGTTGACTGGACACGTGTACATGACCTTAGAGTACATGCACTTTATTTCAGAGATACCGTAACCTGTGCTGGATTAACAACACAAGCGGCCCGTATCACGGCCCGGGTGTCATCGCAGTAGTTTTCAAAGGGGGTTAGCGGCAAGGTTACGCAGTTATTAAAGAGGTCCCCAAGTTTTGTAATAAGTGCCGCCTCTGTGTCATGCAAGGACATGCTTGTGTGCGTGAGTGTTCCTACTAAAACAAAAACCATCAGAGTCGAATACATCGCCTAGAAGACTGTGTGATTCTACAAGTGTGAGTCCTACACACACACACCTTCTACAACTCACTCATACATTGTATTGCGGTCACACGATTAAAGGAGGGGAGGGGAGAGAGAGAAATCGACAAATCCGAAATCTCTTCTTTAAAAAAAAAGTTAAGCTTAGGGAGGGTGATTATTTCCTTACCCTCCCGACTGTCCCCCCCCCCCCCGCCAAACAAATCTTCAATTACTCGACGCCACAGGGAGCCCATGCTGTTCACAGTATTTATCCTTCGGGCGCCTCGACCATTGTCTTTTATACAACGGTATTCGATACAGCGCTACAGAATACTTGTGAACGGCTCAAGGTTATTTTGGGCATCTGCTCGCGTGCTCACCCCTTCTGTCTCATTGCAAGCGTACACAACTGTCAAAGTATGGCGGTCATATCAGTCTCGAACATTCGTTCACAGTCCACGAAGTCTACACCGTTTCACTACCAAGGGTTACTACCAGACCACCCGGCCTTACAATCCAACAATGCAATAATCGAATATAATATTTAAAGTTCTAATTATTTTGTACCACAAGAAAAGCACATTTTTTTTGCTGCAGCCATTTATCTATTAGATCTATTTGCTTCGGTAACAAAAATAGGCGTGGCTTAAAGTTTAAAACTAATCACCGTTGACGTAACACAAAGTTCCGTAAAGGTTTTTGATTGGCTCGAAAGTTATTAGATATTGGCCCGGCTCGAGTGAGCAAACAAATGAAAACTAAACGGGAATTACCGAAACTCCTCGTAAATCTTTCAGCCACTCGGCCCAGCATTAGACATCCCCACTCGTAACAAACCATAACGCCTTTTTATTTTACACTCTCGGCCTGTCTGTCTCGATCTCTGGCCTATCCTTTTTCACTCGGTCTGTCTTTCTCTTCTATCTCTGCCCTTTCTTTTTTTTTCACTCAAGTCTGTTTCTCTTTCTATCTCTGCCCTTTCCTATTTCGGCATCTATCCTTTACTTATCCAGATAGATCTTTTTTTTTTTAAAGTAACAAGGCCGTGGGGGGTTTTTCTACTGCTTTCTACGGGCGCTGCAGGGGCGATCGCCGCCGCCATTATTTATTGTCTTTCCCCCTTATCGTTTGGCAGAGAAGAACTAGCAGACGAGTGGTGCTGTCTGCTCAGGGGTCAAATATGTCGAGGAGGGTCTGTGGGGCTTGTAATGGTGTTTTATTTAAGGTCTGTGCTGGCAGTTACAGAATGTTGACGTTGGGGGGGGGGGGGGGGAGGGAGGCCAGATTGATGGTAGGGGGGAGCAAGTATTAAAGCATAGTGATAAGGAGGCAAGGATACAATTAATTTGGTATATGGCAGTCTTTTAATAACATTCGATAGAGATTTCAAAGATTTGTTATTACTGTTTTTTTTTTTTTTTACTTTTACAGACTCTGAATAACTCTTTTAATACAAATTTGATGATCTTTTTTTGGTCTCGCAAACTTTAACTTATGAAAGGGGGCGATCATCTTCTGGCTTTCATGCAAACTAATTCTCAAGTGATTTTCTACATCATTAATTGCTATCTTTTCTCATCAATTCGTAAATCTTTCAGCCACTCGGCCCAGCATTAGACATCCCCACTCGTAACAAACCATAACGCCTTTTTAGTTTACACTCTGTGCCTGTCTGTCTCACTCGAGCCGGGCCAATATCTAATAACTTTCATACTTTTCTAGATCGCCCTTTTATATGAGAATTACAGAAATTATAGTTCTTGGACAAATTATTTCTTGAGAGTATCACAGATAGTGTTATTAATGTTACTGGAGAGAATGATACAACATGTACCAACGAATCATTGAATCTACCCCTCCCCGTCCCCTTCTTTCCTAATTTTTCGCTTCTCCAGGCAACATACATTGAACCATCTACGTCATTAAGTCTTTCTTGGGGCGCAGCTTACAAACAAGATGGAAGTCTGATTATTTCCCATGGATATTATGTCGGGGTTCGGGAATCTCCGGATTAGTAATCCTCTCCTTGAACTAGGTCTAGGAGCTTATACAACTATTTACACGTACGAGTACTTGGTGTGACTATTGTGAATAAACAGCATCGCCACTGCTGTACAAACTAAGACAGGACCAAGGTGTCCAACATTTCAACCTCTTAGCACCCGTATTTCATGTCATCTAGTCGAAGAACCTCGTAGGCGATACAACAGTCAGTGTGTGCGTGGGTGCTTACGACATAAGATCACGGGTTGAAAAACGCCGGTCTACACTGTTGTGTCAATACATCGCCACGAGCATGCCTTTGCGACACAACTCCCATGGTGCCTTTTTGTTTTCCGGCTAGATTTCATTAATATGGATGACAATCGTGATAGCGATGTTCACGTCAAAGTGACATATATGACAGCCGTGTTCACGTCAAAGTGACACACATGATAGCAGTGCTCACGTGAAAGTGACATATACGATAGCCATGCTCACGACTGGCACACGATAGCTGTGCTCACCTTAAAGTCATAGTACATGAAAGCTGTATTCACGTTAAAAATATAGACATGATAGCAGTGCTCACGTTAAAGTGACATGGACGATAGCCAAGTCGACGAGTGACAAACTTGATAGCAATGTTTTGAGATCTAGAGTGACGTGGGCGAAGAGATATCATCAGCCAACGCAAACTGGCCTTTGCAGGCATGTTCTTTGCAATGCACTGCTGAACATTATCTGCTGATACGCGGATCTACGCAGAATCCAACGCAGACTGCCACTGACCGAGACCAATCGTCATAAAAGGCCTAAAAACTGACCTGCAATGTCACAACCTGTGGGCTGTGGAGACCAATTAGCTCGTTGCCGTACAGGGCTTGTGACCTGGCAACAAGCGATTGGTCTGCCCACAGGTTGCGACATTGCAGGTCAGTGTTCAGCCATTCTATAGCGACTGGTCTCGCGTTGGCTGCCTGCGGTCGGTTTAATCTTTTTTTTTTTTTGTTCTGTATCTTTACTTTTGGTCTTAAATGTCTATCTTGTAGCCTTTGTAACATTTCTACAGCTGCCTCTTTCGGGAAATTTAAATAATAATTTAATTAAAAAAAAAAAAAAAAACTTAATTAACAAAGAGAAAAAAAAAACATCTAAAATTAGATTTCATTATTCCTAGAAACAGTAATGCGATCTCGTGAACTCAAGTTCAATATGGATTGATCGATTGTCCCGATCGATGGACAAGGAAATACACACGCAGAAACACACATACGTAAAAATCGCTAATTAAATGAAATCAATAAATCTTATTCCGCTCAGCGAGCCTGTACTGTAAAGGCTCACACTAAACTTAGACAAGCGGATGAAGAAGGTTGACATGTACAAAGAGAGAGAGAGAGAAAAAATCCTTTTACGCATTCGTGTTCAGTCAGGCAACAAGTTTTAATTAAGTTTCTGTATTGTTAGAAGGTGGGGGGGGGGGGGTGAAACGGAAAGAAAGGGGAGAGAGAGAGAGGGGGCGACTATCCGTTCGGGCCATGTTTTATTGTGAGTTTACCCCCCCTGATTGGTGTCAGCTTGGGATGGGGGGGGGGCGGTGCTAAGGTGCCATTAACGTCAACGGATGACGTCACCACCCATGGCGCGTCACGTCAGAGAAAGGCGTGTGCCAGTGTCAAGAACTTTTGGTTGTGTCACCGAAGACATTCACGTGTGTCACTCCGCCGCATCAATAAACCGTTGAGAAAAAAAAAAGGAAACAACAAAGGTTTAAGAGGTGAGAAGAGGGTATCGTTTCGTGCATTGTTTTACATTGATTCTCTCACCTCACGATTTTGTAGAAAAAAAACCCAGAGACAAAAAACTGAAAAAGACATGTACTTAGATCACGGGCACACATCCTAGAAAATGAGAACCGTTTGACCAAACCCCTGAAAAAAAAATCTCGTGAAAAAGCCCCCCCCCAACCCTTCCTTCTCCATTGATAATTTCCTGAGGTTAAAATTTATAAGAGTTGTCTGATCTAAAAATCACTTCACATCCTAGCAAAAGATTATAAAGTTATTCGAGTTAGCTCTTTCACTTCAGCGCTTGAGTGGAGCTCAAAGAAGAACAAAGAGATACAGCTTAGCTTTAGAGCTTAGTCATTTGGCTTTTCATACTAACATTATTGTACGACACACACACACAACAAAAACACAACACACACTAAAAACTTAATGAATGAAAGTGTGTAACAGGATCTTACACCCGTGCCCAGAGCTAGACAGATTTAACCAAAATGTTGATAAATGCATCAGATGATGTCTTTTATTTGAAAAAGAATGTCATAAATTTTAGCTTCGGGGGAGGCCCTCCATGTACAATCAAAATACGCTACAATGTTTAAAACATGTATTCTCGACACTCAGGCATCGTCACCAATTTAAACACTCGTGGTTGTAAAATTCATAATGTGGATCTGTGTAGAACCACGTCTACAGAAATTCCAGTGGAAGAAGCTTGAGCCAAGATGGCCTGCTTACATTTCCAGTCTGGGCTCTCTTATCTTCGCTCAGACTGACAAGGTGTAAGATGTAAGCAGCTGACAGTTCTAACCACGTCTATGGAAGCATAGTTACTTCAATCCAAAGGCTTCTTCTACACTAAAGATCCTTAATATGGACTAGCCCGATACAACAGAGCGCGAGCTTTGATTCATTTTCTTTTTAAACAAGCATTGAATGTATTAGAGGCTACTTTAGAACTTGGGGGAAGCGCGGTGGCTGAACGGTAAAGCGCCTGGCTTCTGAACCTGGGGTCCCGGGTTCGAATCCCGGTGAAGACTGGGATTTTTATTTCGGGATCCTTGGGCACCTCTGAGTCCACCCAGCTCTAATGGGTACCTGACATTAGTTGGGGAAAAGTAAAGGCGGTTGGTCGTTGTGCTGGCCACATGACACCCTAATTAACCGTAGGCCACAGAATCAGATGACCTTTACATCATCTGCCCTATAGACCACAAGGTCTGAAAGGGGAACTTTAGAACTTGGGAGAGAGAGAGAAGGGGGGGATGTCTGGACTAACTTGATGTATAGAAATTATGGATTAATGAACATACATTCTCTCCAGATGACTAATTTCCTCTTATTTATTTAAAATGACATACTTTACCAGAGTTGTTTTAAAATGTAAAAAATCAATTTCTGTTAAAGGAAGTTTTCTAACATTAAATCAATTATTAGCAAGTCTTTAAAACCGATTAAGGAAATAACTTGCACTTAGCATTATTCTGATCTCAGGTGATAGATGAAAATCGAGAGCGCCTCGAGCGAAGGTCCATGGGAAATTAATGAGACTCCAACGAGGGACGGAGATAACGTGGGGGGACGTAACTCTAGATGTTGTTGGGAGAAAGTGTAAAATAAATCACTCGTGTCGAAGCCACGGGCTGTGAAGGTACAGATGACAACACGGACACGTGTGTTCATGTGCTGGCCAGGCATTTTGTTGTGCAGCTCTTTCGAAAGATGACTTTGGGGGGAGGGGGCGAGTCGACTCTGTAATGGTCGGGCAAGTGGGATTATGTCATATTGGTTGAAGACGGGTCAACTTTTCACGAGTTTATGAGCCCAATCCGTGGATTCCAATAGGATAGGAGCCCAATGTCGCAACGAGGAATGCTTTGTTACTTCCAACTGCAGAGTGACCTTCTTGACCCCTGAGAAAGGTCAGTCTAGATTTCAAGATTATGATTGCACCTTTCCTGAAAACTGAGTTAAATAATTCGTAGTCTTTAAAATGCAATCCCTCCAAAATAGGGCTCCATAGCCACGTGAAAAAGTGTTCGAGATGAACCATAGTCGCTCTACGACTGAAGGAGGCCAACAAAATGCAACCACTTCTAAGTTCTTACCCTCCCCCCTTTTAGTACCGACACTGGAACTGGAAATGCTATAGATTAGATTACCGAAAAAAAAATTCCAATGAGGTTATCATTTGGATTTTTTTTGGGGGGTTGGGGGTGGAGAGGGAGTGAGTGGAGAGAGAGGGGGGAGGGAGGGGAGAGAGAGGGGGGAGGGAGGGGAAAGAGAGAGGGGGAGGGAGGGGAGAGAAAGAGGGGGGAGGGAGAGGAGAGAGAGGGGGGAGGGAGGGGAAAGAGAGGGGGGGAGGGAGGGGAGAGAGAGGGGGGAGGGAGGGGAGAGAGAGGGGGGAGGGAGGGGAGAGAGAGGAGGAGGGAGGGGAGAGAGAGAGGGGAGAGAGAGGGGGGAGGGAGGGGAGAGAGAGGGGGATGGAGGGGAGAGAGAGGGGTGGAGGGAGGGGGAGGGAGGGGGGAGAGGGAGGGGGAGGGGAGAGAGAGAGAGGGAGGAGGGAGGGAGAGAGAGATTTCTTAATTCCCAGACACTAATAATAATTTAAAAAAAAAAAGATACAAACAGACCCCTCCCTCTGTATTGTTCATTGTATTATTTAAGCCTTTGTCTACTCGACACCGTGTGGCCCAACGGTAATGCAGACATACAGAGCTGTTTTATCTAGCTATAATGTATCCACACGTCTACCACAGACCACCCAAACACACCGCATCACGTGGGTCGACTACAGCAGCAACGTTATAAGGCAGTTCAGGGAAAGGGAGGGTGAACAGTACTTGGAGATGCCGCACCAAAGATTTTGGGTTCGAACCCTCAGCGACGGCTGTGATTTTCAAACCGTAGGTTTCGACTTCGTACTGGTGTGGAAGAGGGGGTGTATTGGGGGGGTGTACCCAGCGAATACCTACGACTGTACTCGTTTTAATTTCTAAGACAATTTTACTTGCGTATTTTTGAGTGAATTCACTATTTACTTTTTTTTTACGTGAACATCAAAAACCATACGTTCACAGCTTTCTCCAAAATTAACAATAAAAAAAAAAAGAGGAATCGAGACAGAATCGATTCTAAAACTTAGCGATTTCTCTTGCATGCAAAAAGCTGCTTCTAGCACATTAAACTTAAATCTAGTGATAAAGGCATCAACAAATAATAGACAATGATCAGTAGGGGTCCGACTTAAGAAAACTGCAGGGACCGACACTGCTTCAGTCTTGAGTCAATCTTCTGCACCCATCTACCCCTTAAAAAAAAAGTCTTTCTCCTCCCCCCCCCCCTCGCCCCTGTCTCCTGATAATGCCACTCTTGAAAGAGAGCAATATTTGTGTCTGCAACGCCAATAAAACAAGAACCTCCAGACGCTCTATCTAAATTGTGATCCTCTTTAGTTTAATAAAAATACAAAGTAACATCATGAAACAAATGACTTTTTAAAGAAATATATTCTGATATGAAATAAAAGACCTTGATTAAATATTTTTTTAAAAACTCTTTTAAGGAGCAATAACTCCATAGATTAGCAATCTTATTCTTTGAGCTCTTCAATGGGGGGAAAGTTTGAAAGTCTTATCAACCGTGAGCATTTAAAGGGCAAGTAAGGACAAACCCTCGCCAACGCTCTTGGATTATATTTTTAAAAAAAAAGCAAGCGTCTCGCTTCTCTTCCAGGTGAGTTCGTTTGGCAGCAAAAAGTTTGGAGTTAAACAGTTTTTAATTTTCGTGTCTCTGAACATTGAACTTGTTTCAAGGAAGTGCACAAGTGTAAGGGGGTGGGGTGGGGGGTTAGAAATATGCATGTTGGAGAGGGAGTGAGTGAAAGAAAGGTAATGCTCACCCTTTCGCCCTCCTATGCATTTCTATGTCGTCAAAGTACCTGACAGCAACAGTGTGTTAGGTACTCAATTCTTAATTGTAATTATTTAGCGACGCACCATAGTAGACGCATAGTGAACGGGACTAGTGACGTTTGGGATATGTTGGGTTAGAGACTTAGAAATCAGTTAGCGCTAGAATCTCTTAGGGTGTAGACGTGGTTTTTCTCTTAATATCAGGTGGCCGAGCCTTGCTCGGTTAAATAAAAGCCCTGCCCAGCCTGACTGTCGGACAATAAGAAGTTCATACCGCTTTTGCAATCCATCTTACCCAGTGGTGCTACAGCCCGTGGTCTGCTTTTAGTTTTACACATCCCTTCATTCATATCTCTAAACGCGTTCTAGTTTGCAAAGAAATACACTATAGTAAGCCTAGTGACGTAAGCAGTGTTTTTCCCGTTTACGTCATGGAAAACTTTCATTCATAAATTTTCCATTTCATTCATAAATTATTCTAACCAAAATTAAATTGAGACATTTTCATATCGAAATAACGGTCGAACTCGAGTTTTCCCGATGTGGCCAATGAGTTCAGAATTTTTTTCTCACTAATACGCACATACCTTGAAATTTTAAAGAAAATCGTTAGAGCCGTTTTCGAAATAAAATTTATATAAATATAAATATATATCCTTATATACAAGAATTGCTCGCTTAATAGTATAGGATATATACAAGAATTGCTCGCTTAAGAGTATAGGATTTAGAGTGTAGTTGCCAATGTTGTTATGTTGATCAAAATATAAACTTCATGTCAATAATAATAATAATAAAATAAATGATACAATTTTGTCTTAAAATGCGTGCATTACATTAAGCAAAACAAATAAAAATTAGACCTTCTAGAATAAGACCTAAAGATTTAGATCAAACAAAACTATTTGACTTGTATATATTTAGAGTGTAGTTGCCAATGTTGTTTCATTTAGATCTAGTCTAGGAGTAGAAGAAAAAGCGAAATTCTGGCAGAAATTCAATAGTTCAGACATAGACATCTAGATCTATTTGTTTTCCAGAAAAGTTGAGAACTTCTTTTCTTCTACAAATGACAACAGAAAACGTACTACGTCGCAACCTGCTAAATCACGACAGAAAACTTATTAGATCTCTTCTACGCCGCAAACATGGCGTTGTTACAGTTGTATCTACTGAGAATCAAGATTTAAATCTAGACGTAGAGGTCCATATATCTTTTCTTTTCGGCCTCCATTTTAGCTCCACGTGCTTGATTTCTATTCTTGATTGCTGTTCAGTTAAAAATGAACGCAGACACGGAACTAAACCTTCAACTACGGTGCGCAAAATGTGTCTATTCATTCATCGATTAAACTTGTTGCTTTAGTGAACGGCTGTAAGCCAGTGACGTAGGAGGTGTCAAGTTTTTTTTTCCTCTCTTAATGTGAGCCTAGTGAGTAAGCGGTGTCAAGTTTTTTTTCCCTTTGACGTCGTGGGAAAAAAATTTCATTCATAAATTCTCCATGTCATTCATAAAACCTTCAAACCAAAATAAATTTTTCGATAATGAGACATTTTTCAAACCGATATAACGGTCAAACTCGAGTTTTCCTGATGTGGCCAATGAGTTGAGAATTTTTTTCTCACTAACATTTAGATACGTTGAAATTTTAAAGAAAATCGTTAGAGCCGTTTTCGAAATAGAAGAAATATATATATATATATATATATATATATATATATATATATA
>JADKLZ010005465.1:9694560-9708716 GCA_021533235.1 Biomphalaria straminea | reverse complement strand
GTCCAGTGCAACTCTACAAATAGGGATACATCGCAACGTCCAGTGCAGATCCTCGTCTTATCGCCAATATTGCGCTGAGAGGGTGGTTTTTTGAACCCCTTACTTTGAGCAGCCGGCCGAATCGCCATTGCCCAGACTTTAGCCGTGGTAGTTTATGTATTTCGTCAATGCTTTTTAAGGGCCTTATTTGGTGCACTGCTTTATTCAACAAAAAGTTATAATTATAGTTACATTATCAGCTAATTGGGTATCTTTTTTTTTTCATGCCGAAAACGCCTAATAATAAATTATTTCTTCAAAGAATACGACAAATTATCAAATCATTTTTATCAACTTTTAGTTCCCCTATCCCACACAACTGCATTCCCACCTCTTCCCCCCCCCCAGTCGAGGCCATTGTAACCCCCCACCCCCGCCCGTAAAAAAGTGCCCTCGGCTAACGATATTTTGTAAATAATACTGAAACTTGCGGGGATTCCAAGACGTCACAGGACAACGTCTCAGGTTCTCTGCAGAGGAGAATCTCTGGCTACCACTGGCCTGCAAGATAAGGAGCCAACAATGTGGGAGATTCAAGTCTGGTGTGGCCACACCCTGCGTGCAGGAGGATTCAAGAGGTGGTTTTGTTTAAGGGATGGAGAAAGGGGGGCGGGGCGGGGGGGAGATAGGCAAACACCAGAACGGATTTACAAGGCGCCCCTTTCAGGCCGAATGCGGAATAAGCACAAGGGGAACAATGGAGCTCTCTCAGAAGACGAGCCGGAAACGGAGGAGGACAAATAGTTGCGAAAAAAAAACAACTCACGGATGGCACATCTTTAAGAAACGATTCCACGACTGGCAAAATTTTAAACTGCTGGCTTATACTAGGGACCCAAAACCGATTTTTTAAAATGGTCACGCAGCTTTTTTAAAAAATTATTTGGATAGAACTCGTGATTCCAAGACCGAGGATACCAAATTTATGTCTATAGCGTAAATATTAAGAAAGTTACAAATTTTTAAAAACGCGTTTTTTTGGATATTTTTTTTGGCCTTCCAAACCCGTGTTTTTGAAGGACGTTTTAATAGAAACTATAATGCCCTCAGAGATGAAACTTAGGAAAAATATTCATGTGCACACATAGAACACGCTCAATTTTTTTCAAGCTTGTCAAAAAATTATTTGAGTTTATTTACTTGCGCCGAATGTTGCATTTTATCATTTTTGGCATTTTTCAAAAAGGGAGGTAAAAAACACAAAAAATGTGCATTTTTAAAATTGTATAACAAAAAAGCTATAAATGCTACATGTATGTAGTATATCTCAAAATGCGGGGAATTTATAGATCTACAAGAATAAACTACTTAAAATAATATTTTATTTCAATATTTTGCTGTACTTATACAATTATATGCAATGGTTTACTAAAACTCTAAAATAAGCTAAACTTTAATGAGCTAAAAATATGACACCAGTATAGCAATAAGAACAAGTTACAGTTCATAATTTAGATAATTCTCTCCTCTTCCATAATAATATTGAAAAACATATATTTATTTATAGGGACCTGTGTAAGTGTATTGCCAACCAATGATGGTAAAAAAAGACATACAGTCCATACATTTACTTAGATTTCTTGACATAATAATCTATAAAGCCATTTAGCTGAAAGCTATTCAATTATTTCTTATTGAATCTTTAAACTCTATAAGCTGATTTGATAAACTGAAAATCAAAACTCAATTTGTGTGCAGAAATAATTTTAAACAAGGCTTTTTTATATCTGCAATGTAATGACCAGTAAATTCTTTTCAGTAAAGCTCAACTATTCTAAACACATAATTTTTGGCATATTCACTGTCTTAACAAAGAATTCTACATGAAAATACAGGATATAAACTGTAATTCCCCAGGCTAATGAATTTTACCATAAAAACACATATATTTGTCATTATTTTCATTATCTTAATGTAGCAAATTTACACTGATTAGGTTGCATGAACTAGAAATATATAGTATCAAGCTTGAACTTTTTTTTTCTAAAATTCACAAATTTTTAACCAAAATTAACTCCTTCAAAATATATTTTAAATTTAAATAAATTTGATATAAAAATATTATCACTACCCAATGCCAATGTGCTGTTATTAGGCCTACAATCTCAGCTATCAAGCTGTGAGAAGTTTGCCTATCAGAAAAAGAGAAACATTAATATTTATAATACTTGCATCAGAGCAAGTATCTCAATGACATGTTGATCAAAATAGAAAGATTCATTTTAGTTAGCTACTTTCCATATGTTCTTCTCAATTTAAGATTTCATTATGATTTTAACTTTCAACACATCCAGCTTAGTCATTTTTTTCCTTCAACATTATCAATTTTATAGACTTTTATGTAGTCTAAATCTTTTAGATGTCAAAGTTTCACAACTTTTCTTCTTAAAAAAATATTAAAGTTTTTAAAATAGTTTATGCAGCTATAACTATGCTTTCTGAAAAATAATATAATAACTAGGTCATAAGTTTATCATTGCTTTATTGGAAAATACTGTCTTGTAATAATCAATAATTAGTATAAATAGTTAGATGTCTTAAAAATATGTTCATATAAAACCTACTCATCTACTGATCTTAAGTTCATTACAGCATTATAATCCATTTTAATTTAATAAGAATTAAAATGAATTAATGTGAATATGAATTAATTTTTTTTTTTTTTGTGTGGATATTTAGTTAATTGAAGACTACAAAACAGGTTTATAGTGATATTGAGAATTTTGAACTGAGATCAGTAGTCTAAATATAATACCTATTGACTTAGGGCTACTTCACTGTTATAAAAGAAGATCTTTTATTGCAACTAGAGACTATAAAACATAAACACATAGATATCTTTCTAGATATTAAAAATTCTTTTCTTGGACCTGTCTGAGCTATCAAATTAAAATAACATACTAATATAGCCTAGAGGTTTTATTCTTGAAATGGGAAATATTATTATTTTTTAAAATGCAGTTAGTTACTAATCAGAGTCTTTATCTATTATATTAGACCTAGGAAAACAATGGGAAGACAATATAAATGAATGTTCTGACCTGTCATTAAGAGATTCTATGGAAAAGGACGTAGAGGAGTGGACAAAGACGTACAGTCATATAGTATAGATATTGTGAGGTGCCCCTACGGTTCGTCAGACTAATGGATAGTTCACAGTGAAGTAGTGTACCGTATGATGAGCTAATAAAATCATCGAAAAGATATTTCAAATCTAAAAATTACATCTAGATCTATATAGACAATTAGACTTAGATCTTGATATATATATCAAATGTATTATATTGTAGATCTAAATAGCCTGCCATATAAGCTATTATGCATAAGATGGTTTCTTTTTAAAGAAGCTATTTGGTTTTAAGTTTTAACGAATAACGTGAAGAACCCTTGTTCCAGATGTCTAGACCAAGATTAGATCTAGACTCTAGACCAAGATCTAGATCTAGGACTATAATAGCCTCTAGATCTATATCTAGATCTATACATGGATGTCAAAACTCTCGTAGTCGTACTCTAGGTCTAGATCTAATTTGTAGTCCCTAGGTCTAGAACTCGAGAAATAGGTCTAAATCTAGATTAAGACTTTATTTTTGTGTACTGATGTCAATAGATTTAATTTAGTCTTATATTTTATCTATTTTGTATATATAATATAGATCTAGATCTAGTTAAAAGACCAGATCTACTCTATATTAGAATAGCTTCATTCGATGCCACAATTTGTTGATATTAGCAACGGACAAGGCCAATATGTGATGCGTTTCTATACATTTATTACAATTATAATTATTTATTAAATATCTTGAACCATTACTTTTTTATGAACTGTAAATCCTCCTCTTTAATTTGTATCAATCACTTTTACAAAATACGTTTTTAAAAAAATTAGGTTTACTTTCGAAGACATGACCCCTTAGAAACACAAAATACTCTCAGATTTGTTACACATTAACCTTTCATTAACGTTGGAATATAAATTATTTTTTAGAATTCGGAATAAAAGAAGGTGAAAAAACAATAAATCTCTAATGTTTAACATCTTATTGACCCATCTCAGACATTTTTCTCACAAATTATACGATGTAGATTTAATAAAAATAATTTTTCTATAACGACTCATGTGTTGCTAAGGAGCATATTTGCACATTATAGCAGACTACGCACACAGGCGAAATCGCTATTTTATGCGTCTTGTTCGGCTTAAAATGGGGAGCATGTCAACGCTTGTTTTTTAAATAAAATTTACACACTCTTAAAGAAAAATAGACGGGCTTTTCAATGGTGACATTAACTAAACGATTACATGTCTTTATCGTAAAGAAATTCCATTTTGTTTTTTATTTTTTAAATTTCTTTATATAAAAACAATGTTAATCAATTAGATATTGGTACCATTGTAAAGCTCGTTCATTTTTCTATAAAATACATATGTTCAAAAAAATTATTCATTTGTTGACGTACTCCCCATTTTACGAAAAAACAAACAAGGTATAAAACGATCACAGCCGCTAGCACGATTATTCGGCACGGTGATGTTACGCGTAAAGGATTATCACCCTTATTTTGTAACCTATACGAAAAACGTTATACATATTATTAAAGGACTTAAAATAACCTTTCTAATGGTACCATTTTATCTATAATCGGATATTTCTACTTAAAGATATGGCAGGGTGAAAAACGCCTAAATCTAAAAAAATGTTACGCAATTTTTTGAAAAGTGCGATTTTTGCTTCGGTTTTGGGTCCCTACTTATACTAGCGAATGAGACTCACTGCCTATGGCGTCATTGAAGGAGAAAGTACAACTGCAGTGAAAATATGTGTATTTTTTTTTTTTACATTTTTAAGTGGTTTCAAAAGATCAAAATAATCAAATAGTAATAAAATCACAGTATACAAATCATGACTTTATTTTCAAATAATCAAGACAAAAAAAAAAGAAGGGTTTCTCATCTGTGTGACAGAATCGAGTTCCAACATTTATAACATAAAGATATATTTAAATTTTCTGTCTACTTTGAGTAATATTGAAATATATGTTAGATAGTTATTCAAACTTGATATTCTGGGCACTGTCAGACCCACAAGGCTCAATTTCAACTTGAAATTGTTCATTTTATCAAAACCAAAATGAAATATTGTAATATCTTGTACTATCTAAAATCCAAAACCTTAAACAATGTACATAGATTGAATCTTAAAAAAAAAATTGCATTAACAGTTAAATTGAACACAGTATTTCTACAATGTTAAACTGCAAATAGAGGATCTACAATGTTTATTGCTAAGAGATAACAATAAACTAAAAAAAAAAGCTTAAACAATTTTTTAAATTCGATATTCCAATAAAAACATTGAGACAACCAGTGCTTTGCAAAGTCCCACATGTTGTTTAAATTCTGTTTTCTTTGCATTGAAATCCACATAAACACACATACACGCTTCCCCCCTCCCTTATTTCAATGAGATGAGACGTAGATCTGATAAGACCATGAAAATTAACCCTCGCCATTTCGACCACGTCTCGGTTAAGCTCGGGAGTGCATAGTATTCCCTTCTCGCCCACAATGCACTTATGTCGTAGAAAATAAAACAACCTTAGGCTTCCATGTGTTTTTTTTATAGGTGAGTTAACTAGGGGAAGTCAATACTTTTTATACAAATAAATGTTGTTCTTATGAATGACATGAATATTAAGTACAATGCAACTATTTAATATAAACATTTCACATGTAAATTACGAGTGAGTCTGGTGTGAATGTATAATTTGATTTTCTATAATTCCAATGTATGGTGTATGACAAAATTGAAGTCAAATTTAGTTATGGATAATAAAGATTATTATTATTATTATTATTATGTTAGAAAAGAACGAGTATTCTTAATTCTTTCTCTGGCGCAGCCAGGGTCGAGTTTCATTAAAGGGAGACAAAATTCATCGTATTCCCTTTATCAGTTTCCACTGAGGAATTTTCTGGGGATGTGGTAGGTTTATTATTATTATTATAAAATCAAAACATGTTTATTACTAGTAAATATGAAAGAAATCATATTTATTTTTTAAAATTGCAAACAAAGTTCCGTTACAACAAAGGGGAACAACCATGTCAACCAAAGAGTGAATGTTCACGTCAATTAGGCTTCACGTTCTGTCTTGTTCGAACACTTTCTGCTGTACGAAGGAGAAAACATTGCAGCGGGACTCGAACTGTTTTCTTCCAGTTTAAAAACCCATGATCAGTAAAGAGCTCACCTGGTCACCTTTCCGGCTAACAAATCTACTACGTTACCAGTGGCGTAGCTAGGGAGGGGAGAGGAGGGGGGAAGAATTTGAAACCCCCCTGGGCCCCCACTTGAGGAGGGCCCCCAAATGAGTGTTTTTTACATTAAAAATTAAGTATTACGCAACATGTAGGGCCCCCAAAGAGGTCAGTCCCCCTGGGCCACGAAACGATGGAAAAATTTCTAGCTACGCCCCTGTACGTGACCACCAAACTACCCAAATGTCTACCTAAGAGAATGGTGAAGATGAGCTCCGTACAACGGCGTGAAAAAAGTTCGTCAGATTTATTATTATTTTATTTGCGAATACTCCAAGAAGCCAGAGATTCACATGTATAATATCATTTTTAAAAGGGATTCTAAAATTAGAGAAGGAAGGGGGTTGGATAACGTTATTAGGATGTCACAAAAACAAGGTGAAAATGAAAATTATTCGGTCTCTACAATCTCACAATCTGCCAAAGTGTCTCAGAGTGTTTAGATACAATTTTTGAGACACACACACACACATATTTATTTATTAATTTATTTGTACTTTAAATGAAGTAAATGAGGGACTTCGGATATAAAAAGTTCCATAAGTCAAATACTCGAGTAACATCACGACACAAACAGGCATGGACATAAGACACTACGCATCTACACACACGAGACATGAGCTCATTAATCAGCCCGGTAACATATCTTCAATTGAATTTGTTTTATATGGCAAGGGAATTGGAGAAATCCCATAAAACACGAGCTTTTTTTCCTCTCTTTTCTGCGAGGGCATGAAATGGCCCGAGATTTTTGAGCAGACTTCTGGTAATGAGAGCTTTCTCTGCAAAAATCACATTTGTTATCCCCCCTTGAGGACTGGAGACAACATCCTGGGCCGATAATTCCCTGCGGGACATGCCGGCGGTCAAGTTGGATACCGGTTGCTCCCGCTTACCGCCAGCCCCACAAGCCGGGTTAACGCGGTGCTCCGTCGTCCCCGCGATGTAGTTCTGACTTTGGAAACAAGTCGAATTCGGTTGCGTGGTCAGTTCGTTGGCTTTCCGACTATCCACTGGACATTTTCATGGCCTGAGCATCACAAGCCAAGAAGCGTGTGTACACAAACACAGATTCGTTTGAAAAAAAAACCCAAAGTGAACTGAGCTAAACGCACTCTGTTTTTTTTTTAGCCCTCGCCACTGAGTCCTCCTAAAAGCACGCTGAGCAAAGCAGTTTTCCCGAGCTACTTATGAAATGGTACAGTGTCACTTTTTCTTATCTGCGTCTACTCTAAACACGGTACTGTGGTACTTAGATAATCTCGCTCTATTTACTTTTGGAAGCTTAAAGCTTGTGGGGGTATCAGTGTTGAATGGCACACACATACCATGGTAAGAACCAGTAGTTTCTTTTTTTTTTTTTAAATGTCATTTGAATAAGTGGTGCTCAAATTTTGTTCTTTGACCTCGCAACGACGCTCCCATCGTTGATTCTATCCAGATATAAAGCTACACATTCCGTCTAAATGTGGAAAATAATTTCAGTGCCAAAGATTTTTAAAAAATCACTCTATTCCAAAGCGTGATTAAGAAAATTTTATTGTACCGGTACTCAATGTTTTTATTTTGTTTTTAGTACTGCTTAGCCCAGGACGAATTAGGAAATTATAAAATAATAAATTGTGAAAGAACAAATTTCGTGGAGAATAAATGTTTATTATTTAGTTCATCAAATAAATATTCCTTTTTTTTCATTGTAAAGGAGAAGTGAGGCCTAATGATTTCTAAGGTTGATTGTATCCATAGGTACGAATCCTTCAACTGCCTAAACAATTTGTTTTTGGGGTGGTTAAATCAAACGAGAGTGGACAGACCGAACAACTAGACAGACAAGTTCCCCTTTCAGAACTTGCGATCTACAGGGCAGATGATGTAAAGGCCATCTGTTTCTGTGGCCCATGGTTAACGAGGTTGTGATACGGCCAGCACAACGACCAGGCCAGCACAACGACCAGGCCAGCACAACGGCCAGGCCAGCACAACGACCAACCACCTTAACGTTTTTTCCCCAAATTATGTCACGTACTGATAAGAGCTGGGTGGACTCAAGAGGCGCCAGAAATTAAGAATCCCAGTTTTGACCATAATTCGAACTAGGGAACCTCTGGGTTCGAAAGTCAAGCACTTATCCCTCGGCCAGCACGCCTCCTAGTGAACAGGTGAGAACATAAAATCGTTGAACAAGAATGAATAAATGCCTAACACTAACTCCTTTTGTCGAGGCTAACAAGCAAAGAACGTAAAAATTTTTTTATTCATGTTAGGTACAAAGAGCGAGACTAACAAGAGAGCGCAATAACACATTTATAGGGATTACACTGAAGCGCATTGAGGAAAAAATTAGATGATGACTTACGAATAAAGGAAAAGAAACACATACAGTGTATTTACATCAATTGAATTGTACATGGTAGTCCAGAAAAAACTCGGAAGAAAACTTAATTTTTTTTTGTTTGTTTGTTTGTTTGATGTTTTCCATCCCAAAATATTGTTAGAACAAATACTTAATAGACCAGACTGTAAGTGTCAAAGCTCATATCTTACATTTCCATGGCAAGGTGATAGTGATGATCAGAATTAATTGCTAAAAAAAATGCGAATGCTTAAAAATTTTTTTTTTACAATTTCTGAGTAAATCAGCGCTCCTGTACTATTGTGAGAACTGGAAGATCAGAGAAAAAAGAATAGGAGAGAAAGTGATGAAAGGAGCAGAATGAAGATATTTTGTTCAGATTCAGAATGAGAAGAGACTGGTAGATAGGAGAAGAAAGAAGATAGGAGGACCTCACTGGACAACAACAACAAAAAAATGTTGAATTGAAAACAAAAAATAGAACGACGTGTAACAAAAGAAAACATATTTTGTTTAAGACAAGTTAATTGACAACGACTGATGCCCGGGCTAGTCAAACAATCAAAATGTCATCTACGATTTCTCTCACAGATGAACATTTTATCAACTTCTAAAACCCAACTCGAAGAACCAGCATCTAGATCTGAGAGCAACAAGCGCACGTCAGTCTGGCTAACACTGTACAAACTAGTCTTTCAGCTCTTGTCTATCTTTTTTCACTGGTCTCCCCCCCCCCCCCCAATCCAGCACTCACTGTGTAAGCGATACACGACCCGAAGCTCAGCGGATGCTGAGATTCTGACTCGCAGGGCCACTGGCAAGACGACCCGTGGCGAGAGATAAAACCCCTTTGGAGTTATCAGAATTAGAATATAAATATATATGACTACTTGGGGGAGGACAGGGGGATGGTGGTAGTGAACTGGAACTCAGTCAAATAGTGAAAGATTAGTTGCAGAAGTATGTTATCTTATCATTAGTGTCCCGCACGTGAAAAACTCATCAATTCTGATCGTCATATCAAGTAGCTATAAACGCCGGAGTCACTGAGGATAGAAATTCAAGCAGACGTATGGATTAGTTTTCACACCTTTTCCCGCCATTTTTGTCATATTTTGTTTACGCCCGTCACATTTGCTGGTTGTATTTAGGATCCATTATTTTGTACTATTATGATTATGTAATTAGTATTAAAGGGGGGGGGGGGGGACAATCCTGTGAATTTGTGGTTTAAGACATTGGCTGCGTCGCTTTTTAAAATCTACACTCTGTGCCAGTTCTAAGCATGTTTTAAAAGTTAGAAGGACAAAAAGAAAGAGCGATGAGACGTTGAGTTTGGTCCACGACCCGAACCTTTTGCGTTTTAACCACCAGTTCTCGCACAACAACCAAAGACTTGTACGGGCGGTGTGACACAAGAGCTAATCACTCGGTAGTCTCAACGTGTTTGGTTTAATGAACATTAGTGACCGTCTGCCCTCGTGATGATGTCATTGATTAGCGACAACGTCCACAATGTATTTTTTTGTATGTCGGGGTGTGACCGCCTAACTCACGAGAACATCGTCGAGTACAGAAAATCAAAAAAAAAAAAAAATACAAATAGAGACAACTTACATTGCAACACTTTTAAATAAGGAAAAATACTGAAATCTAAGGTAGTAAAGTTCCCCTTTCGGACCTTGTGTCGATAGGGCAAATGATGTAAAGGTCATCTAATTCTGTGTCCTACGGTTAACGAGGGTGTCATGTGGCCAGCTGAAATCTATTATGATGTATTAAATACCATAAGGTGTGTAAATGATGCAAGTGTTTTGTAACCACTAATAATTATTAGGCGACATAATAGCAAAATAAAAAAAAGCTGGTGAAAAGAGGACGGTTAACGAGGGTGGCGTGTGGTCAGCAAAGCGACTACGTCCTTTACTTTCTCAAACTAATATATATCAGGTACTCAGAGTTGGGGTCAGGAACGTCTGAAAAAAAAATCCCTCAACTAAAAATGTCAGTCCTCGCCTGGATTCGAACTCGCTACCCCCTTTCGTTCGAAGAAAGAATTAATTGTAGACGGTTATGAGGAAATTCATATTTCTACACCTTTTCCTTCTGGGGCACCAATACTCTATATTACATCGAAACAAAAATTGGTTGATTATAAGCCAAACCTAATCTAAGTCCAACGGCGTTACTGGTCCAGTGCAGGAGTCTCATACTAACTTTGTGGGGATAGGGCCATCACAGAATGACACTTCATCAAGTGAATCAACCACAAATAAAGTTACAAGTCGGTGGTACGATGTGCGCGCGCTGTTCCCTGCATTAATGAGAGTACCATCAGTCTCGGACGTTGAAGAGACGTTTAGTCTGGAACCTAGGTGATGCTATTAACACCAACATCGATCTTTTGGGGGGGGGGGTGAATACATTGCAGCCCACATAGGCACTGCGCATTATAATACGACTACAGTTACAAAGAGAGGGGGGGGGGGAGGGGAAATGAAAGAAAGGATGGAGAGAACATACCGAAAATAACCCTCGCCAGCCATCCTCCCGTCCAGTCCAATACACGAGAGTACTGGGCGAGTAACGTAGTTCCTCCAGCCTCATCCCCCCCCCCAATTTCCCAAGTTATCTTATGAACCGGGGCCAACATCCTGAACTGAGGAGTGTAGAGAGTAGTCAAAATACACCACGAGTCCGAGAATCAAGCCTATCTAGACACTTGGAATGGACTCTGAGTAGGTGGTTCTAGAAGAATCTGAAGGAGTTGTGTTATTATTATTTCTAAAAAAAAAATAAAAAAAAAAAAACTTGGGCCACCGGCCACGGTTAAAACTATAATGTGCAGGTCCACAAAAGATAAAGGGGAAAAATATTCCAGATAAAATTGATAAGCAGATAGAAAGAGGGCACCTCTGGTCTCCATCCAACAAACTGGGTCTCGCTAGAAGCTCGGGTTGTGACTTATCGCTGAGCTAGACATGCATTCGTTAGCCACGTGACATTTAGTTGTCCATGCAAACAAAAACAGAAAGAAAAAAAAAAGAATTAATGGAGCAGCTAAACAGGTAAATAGATTTTTTAAAAAAATTTAACTAAAGGTAACGGTATTGAAATGTCTAGTAAGAATCAGCTAAGTCATCATTGGTTTGTTGGCCGGTATAATGGTAAAGGCCAGCTGCCCTTGACCAAGTCGAAATTCATTTTCGACGGCTATAGTCTGTATCGAGAAGGTGTATGTATTTTAAAATTACTAGCCTTCGTTAAACCCTTCAATTCATGGCTTTCATTTTGTTATGAAATGGAACTTTTCGGGCACTGTTGATTTGGTGGAAAAAAAAAGCAAAGTCAAGGTTAAAAAAAGTAGGTTACCAAAGCTAAAGCAAAAAAAAAAAAAAATTATTTTTTTGGCGCGCATCAAATCAGAGGCGATCGGGCAATGAGCGGGCGTCCACTGTGATTCTTATTCTACTTTTCTTTAAAAATTGTAAAAACAAAATATACAAAAGCATTTTGAAAAATATTAAGTGGTGCCATAACTTGTATAAGATAGTACAAATGTTAGCTACACAAATGGATGGTATCTCATTTCCCCCTTTACATTTACACACACACATTTATGCGCCCATTTCATTATTATTCTCTCATTTCATATACAGCCTAAACCATTACATTCCATCAATCCACTTTCTCTTCAGCGGGAGTTGTTTACAAATTTACAAAACTGCTCAATTTCGCCTCGCTTTGAAATAACAGCTATAACATATTAGTTTCGTACAAATTTATGGCAGCCATATTTTTTTCCCCCCTTTTTCTTTCTTGGCCCCTGAGTTATGAGACAAACAGGGAAGAAACTATCTTTTGAAAGTCTCGCACCTTCTTTGCACGCCCGACGCCCCCACCGCCCATCACTTTTGATCTGTATCAGAAAACAGCCACTCTCCTTGTGTTCTAGGGAGAGATGGAACCTCGCGGGACTCTGACTTAACGTTGACTTTATGTCAAAAACTGTTGCCTTTTTTTTTTTTTAAAACAATTTTATTCGTTTGTGTATTTTTTTTTTAAAATATCATGAGCGCTAGTGCGAGGGTGTTTATTACTTTGGGCAGGGGGAGGCGCGAGGTTGACAGGAACGACCTGGGAATGAGATGTGATGTGTGTCTGAAGTTTTCTGGTCTGTGCGGTGAACTGTTGGATGTGTCTGTTGACCCCACCCCTCTTTTCCTCAAATAGATATTCATTATATTTATTTATGTTTCTCCAAATCAACAGTTTGTCCACAACCTTTCTCCCAATGCATAGTCCCAGACGGGTAAATCTTTCTGAATAAAATAAATGGATAATATTTTTGTATTCACTAAGCATCAATTTATCTTCTTTTAGTCTTTGATTTTTTCCCTTTCATCCTTGAAGCCCTCGACGCCTCCTCCCAGTCGAGCGGATTGTTATTTCGTGACGTCTAAACGATGAGAAGAAGACCAAGAACAAAACAGAGCATTGTTCAGTCCCGCGCTACCAAAGGGAAGGTCATTATTGTGTAACAGAGGGTTCCGAAATATAGTTTATGAAAGAAGCAGGCTGAAATGTCACATCGTTCTAATCATTACGGAAGCGGAAACAATGGCAGTCGTTTAACGGGAAGTACCATGGAAAAGGTAAATAGATCACAAGCGCCGACAGAAAGAATGCTTCCTACTGAACAGAGACACACACACAAAGTTTCTTATCCTCAAGGAAAGAATGCTAACATATATTGAGTTCATATCCACACAGTCATTTCACACAACTAAGAAATAAGCTCGTATGTGTGTATGTAGGATATATGAGGTAACTAGAAGCGACTAGCTCAGTATCAATAGAGGGATTGACTAAATGCAAAACAATTTTATAACAAACAAAATAAAGAAAATACTTTTTAAAATATTGTACGAGGGAAAGAAACGCTCAATTAATGTTATTTCTCTACTACTGCAAGATTTTATTCCATTTTTCTATATTAAAAAAATATTTTTTACTAATTAATTACGCAATTTCAATTTTTTTTTATTGGTTCATGTGATGTCATCGACAGTGTTTCTCAAAGTTTTAACTTGATCCCAGAATGGGAAGTTGGAGAAATGTCGTGTAAAAAATTACTGCCAGACAAACGAAGCTTGTATAAGCTTATAAGCTCTGTAAAAATTAAAAGTTGCTACTTCGTTAAATTGCAGTTATTAAATATTTTAAGTATTTCAAAACGTTTGACTGTGAACATCACGGGAACCACATCGGCACTTTGCATCTCTATAAACTTTTTTTTGACAACGAAGAAAAAAAATATTTGTGTAAACATCTTGTCCCCCTCAAAGCTTGTGTATTATTTGTGTTAAATAATCACCAACGGGACAGCTGTAAGGTGGTAATGTAATAAGTCCAGACCAACTGGACAGCTGTTATGTGGTA